>VDFB02379711.1:197637081-197661944 GCA_007258455.2 Sequoia sempervirens | reverse complement strand
TGTCATTCCAAAGGAACCCTACATGAATTCTTGATATGTGCTAGAAGGACTAAAAGGATATCTAAAACTATTTTTATAGTTTGGGTTTTAGGTTTTCTCCAGAGGTTGTAAAAAAATCCATTTTGGAGGGCTATAAGGGTTATAGCCAATTTGTGAAGGAATGCTAAGTAGATTGAGAGTTCAAGTTTCTTGAGAGCCATTGTTGGTCTGCACATGTTGTTTCCACCTTGTTTGAGGTGTTTCAAGTGTTGAGTAGAGGGTTTGAGGCATTGATGCCTTATTTGGGGTTTTGTGACCTTTGAGGGGCATGTTCCATTTTGGAAGAGTCTTGAACCTTGAAGGATGAATGAATCCATTGTTGTGAAAAATGGTGTCAATCATGTAACTTCTACCCTTGCTTTGCATCATGACACCACCAAGAAAAGGATGCATCGCAAGAAGATAGGAAATTGCATAATGAAACATGAGTGCCAATGTATGCCCCCACTTTAAAGTGGTTGCTAACACCATTACTGTGATCAATTGCTTTAAAGTAGAAGAGATGAGATCTTATTCAGAGAGCCCTATGTGAAGTCATATGTTTCCAATAAGGTACATCATGAAAAGGGGTTGCCCCTAAAAATATAATGCTAAACATAGAAGGAAAATTATGTCACATGTGAGCCAAATTAAGGCATGTCACCCACATTCCAAGCTTGCTCTTATATGTACATGAAAGGTGGTAAACTAGCAAAAAGAGATAGTGACAAGTGACATACGAGGACAAGGCTAACTAACCCCTTTCCCCCACTTAGTGAAGGATAAGGATGAGCCAAATAGGATGTTCAAATAACTTTCAATTAGAGGAACTAGGTGCTTCAACACAAGGAAGAGCATCATAGTCCCTAAGATGTTGAATTTTGTTACTCAAATCCTTACACTCATTAGTAGAATGACCATGAAATCTTGTAGTACAATTTCTTTCCTGTTCTTGGAGGGAGAGATGTCAGATGATCTTGGATGAGTCTCATTAAGATACTTTCTTGATTAAAAGTAGAGAATGTTTCATTATCTTGCGACAAAGATATCTCTTGCTTAGTACCAAGTGTCATACCTACACAACACTCTTTAGATTGTGAGATTTTGTTCTCTCCTTGAAAGGAGGATGTAAAATCTAAAAAAATAAAAATCAGCAGTATTTTGCATGATGAAATTGATGTTAAGTGAGGATGTTAAGTGAGGATTTCTTTGTTTCTTTCATTTCTTTCAAAGGGTAACAATCAAGACCACTAGTGTATATTAGTTCAGGATGCACTAATGTTAAAGTTGTATTAGAGGAAACTTTTTTAATAGTGTTGATATTAAGTGAAGGCTTGTTTTCTTCTTTCGAGGGACAGTAAACAAGACCACTAGTCTTTTCTTGTGTGTGAGGCTCTATAGGGACATGGATACATTGTTCTCTAGAACCACATCCTTTTCCACTATATCCAATTTGTTTAATAAGTTCATAACCTTTTCCATAAAGCATTTTCATTTATTTTGGATTAGGTCGTTTCTCATAATTAAGTTCATCATAGTTTGTTGTGTAATTTTTCATCTTTTGTTTTAAAGTGGTTGAGGAAAAAGTATGACTTTTCCTTGCTTAATTTTGGAGCAATTAATGATAAATTGGACTTGATATCACCTTGATCTAGTGTTGTGATGTGTTTTACACATCTACATTAGGTTTCGGGCCCTCTTAAAGCTAAATAAACCTAACTTTTCCTTAATTTAGTGTTGTAAATTGTATTTATTTACAACTTCACATTAAATTTAGGAGGCTTGTAAACTAAGTGAACCTAATCTAGTGTTGTAATGTGTTGTACACTTTCACATTATGTTTAGGACCCTTTTAAGCTAAATAGACCCAATTTTTCCTTAATTTAATGTTGTAAAATGTATTTATTTAAACTTTCACATTGAATTTTTGGCCCCCATACATTTATAACCTTTATATAATCATTAATAGGTTCCTAAGATCCTATATTATGCATCCCAAGGCATATTTTAACCAAAATCCTAACATAGACCTCATATAAACTTAATTTCTTGACTCCTCGACATTATCTCTCTTCAAATAGGCCCTTTGGGACCCATACACCACCTTGGGTGTATGAGTCCCATCCAGGTGGGACCCATATGCCACAGGTGGCGTATGAGTCCCATTTGGCCTATTTTTAAGGTTTTGAGTGGGAAATATGGGTTTTCAGTTCAAATTTCATGAATGTCGACCTATGAGATCCAATTAATAGGATATTAGATGGATTGCCTATATAAATGAGGTCTCAAATAATTATTTCATTAGTATTCATCATGTCAAGTCAAGCACTCAAGAGTTGGGCATTCCAAGACTTTACAAGATCATTAAGAGAGCATTCAAGATCATTTCTAAAGCATTCAAGAGTTGATTTATTCATCAATTGTTGTAAAAATTCAAGATCCATCATCATGTCAAGAATATCAAGCATCAAGCATGTTATTGAGCTAGTTTTGTGATGTTTCATCCAAGATCCAAGGTCAAGCATTTTTCTACACTCATCTCAAGATCTAGATCTACATCCTTCATGGCCATTTCATGTTAGATTGTAGATTTACAAGGAATCATTTACAAGCCATCATTCAAAGTATCATTTTTCATGTTTCATGTTTCATGTCCTTATTTCATTGTTTCATCATTGGGTTTAATTACCTAAAAGGGGTTTGACCTAGGCAAACCCCTATTCCCTAACAATCAAAAAGTTATTCTCCTCTTTACATGTGTGATTGCAGATCTAGGTGTCTTGGAGCATGAAGGATCTTTGAAGATTATATTACAAGCTTTGAGAAATTTTTTGGAGTTTTCCTCTCACTTGCAAAGTTTCTATCTTCACAAAAGGTCATCTATAGGCTCAAAATCAGGATTTCAGATTTAGAAACAAAGTGAAACAAAAAGAGTAGACATTGAAGACCAAATTCAGACCTTGAAGTTCTAGAAAACCCTAACTAGACTCATACACCAATCCTAGCATATGAGTCCTAGTTTAGGTCATTTTTGCATATTTTTTCAATTTCATATACCCTTTTCCAGAAACTTGTTTTAGACCAGAAACCCTGATCTAGGACTGATACGCCAAAACTATCGTATGAGTCCTAGTGTGCCAAAATTTTAGGTTATTCAACATTTCAAGCCACCATTAAAGCTCTCTCAGGTTTCTAGGTGCTCCTCTGTACTTTTCTAGTTTGCTCCATTCTAATTTATTTACATTTATAGTTCATTTAGTGAAGTTTTATGCATTATTGAGTTCAATCATTAGATCTTGCATTTCATACATTTTTCCAAGTTGTAGCTTGGTGGTGAACCCCTCTTGTAATTTGAAATCATACCCTAGGACAAACCTATTGCAAGATATCCTTCTTTCATTCCATCTTGGGAGTGAGATCTCTAGGGTAAATCCTTGAATGAAACTTGAGGGAAATAGGTCTAGGTCCCTAAACACCTAGTTTGTCTTCCACCTCCCAAGAGGTGGAACACCTATTTCCATTGTTTTGAAATCTCTTGGATTTTTCTCTTGACATAGATACAATTCTAATGATGGGTATGGATAGGTAACTCTCACACAACCTTAATATTTAATCATGATAATAATGAATTTTCAATAAGATGCTCTAGAGTGTGAATTTTAGGAAATGGATTTGTGACCTTCTACCTCAATCTCATTATGGTCAATGAGATCTTGGATTTCTTTATGAGTTGTATACATCTCAACATGTTATGACCTTTGATGTGATGTACTTGAATATTATTTTTTAGTATCATGCATTTTAGGTTTATTTTCATAAAAGGTATGGTGTATAAAATTTTATTAGGTTTTCTTGGATGTGTTTTTGGAACACCACCTCTATAGCTTCCCAAAGGGAGTTTAGCTACATTTTGGATGATTTGGGTTTTCAATTACCTTGTGGTATAGTAACATGTGTTTTGGTTGGATATTTTAGACATTAGGAAATATTTGCTTACAATTTTTTTGTGCTCTAGATGAGTTTGGATTCAATTACCCCATCACTAACAACATTTTTATTCCAAGCCCAAAAATGAAGTTTGTAATTAGTTTTGTTATTAGTGTCTTTATCTTTGTTATAGATCTTGAGAAGCTTTTAGCAGTGAGGAATTTCTTAATGACTAAACCCTTGTCTATAATTTCATCAAATGTGGATACACCATGTACTTGTCGATGAAAGCCATTTAAAAATTAAAGTTTTGATGAAAATATGAGATTTTTTTTTTTTATGGTATAGACAAAGGAAAGGTGCTGGAAATAATCCTCCATTGTTGAAGGAAGCAATAATTTCTACATTTTATTCTTTAGGATTATATAGATCAAGCATAGTAAACTTGTGATAAAAATTATATCATAAATAAGTTACAAATTTCTCCACTAATTGAGAAAAAGTGTGGATGGATCCTTCAGGTAAGTATAAAAACCAGTAAAGTCCTTGTCCTCCTAAACTATGAGGAAAGAGTCTCATGAGGTATATGTCATTGTAGGAAACTTCTTATGCATGAAGAAAATTATTTCACATGATCATGTGGGTATCCCTTTCCCTTATATTTATCAAACTTTGGTATCTAAAATTTTTGAGGTAAAAGTATCATGTATGTGGATTGATCAAAGGGGTAGGGACATAATTTATCAAATTTACATGTGTGTTTTTGATGTAAGGTCCATGTTTGCAACCCCTTAAGATAATACTTTATTTCTTGCAATTCATGCACAAATAAATTTGAAGGATTCGATTCAAAATGATGGTAATTTTTTGATGAATGGATTCGTATGTGCTTATGGAGGATATTGATGTTGATATGATGGCGGTTGGTGATAGGTGGTCTATAGAGTATTGATAGGTGGAGTGTAGTGGTGATTAGGTACCAATTGTTGATAAGTGGGTGAAAATATGTTGGTAGGTGGGTTATATGATTGGTGGGTATCATTTGTTGATAAGTGGGTTGTAGTGTATGAATAGGTGGAATATATTGTTGGGGTGGTATTGGAAATATTGGTAGTTGTTGATAGATGGAGTGATGAGATGTATGTGATGAAATTGTAGTGAGTTGGGCATGTGTCAATTGTGAAATGAATAAAGGACGTAATGAATAAATTAATGGTGTCATGGATGGAAAGCTTGTTTGAGGTGGATCAACTGGAGGATGGATATTTTGGGTGACTAAATTGGAGTGGATGTTTAGGTGAATGATGCTAGGTTAATTGGGGATATGATGTGAAATGGTGTGTGATGTACTAAGTGGGAAAAGGTCATGCGTTTCTTGATGTGAATTCCATTGGATTTTAGGTGTATTGTAGGTGTGTCATGATGTTGTTCCATTTTTATTAATATGTTTTGGATGTTTGTTTTTTTTGGATTGTTAGGAATCTTTGATTTTTAAGGATTTTGGAAAAAAATTTCATTTTGATTTTTGGAATATTTAATTTTTTTTGGGAATATTTGATTATTTTTTAGATTATTTAGGATTTTTTATTTTTATTTTTATTTTTGGATTTTGTAAGAATTTATGATTTTTTGGAGTTTTAGAGAATATTAGCTACTACATAAAAAGGTAATGGATGGTGTCTAACTAAGGTTGGTGATGGATTATTATAATGATGAAGTTGATTCAATATGTGGTTTAGATGATATGGATGAAGTATTTTAATATCTATGTGTGAATGATCAAGAGTTGACGTGTTAATGTAAGAGGAATATTTGGTGGGATATGATGGTGTTGGGATTATATGCTATGATATGGATATAAATGATGGACTAGACCTAAGTTTTGGATAAGATGATGATGGTGCTAAATCTAAGATGTGGTTAGGACCAATGTGATGTTGGATTGGAAATTTAAGATGGCATTAGTGTATGTATGTGAATGATGATGTTGAACAAGATAATGTTATGAAATAGATAGGATAACTGTGACATTAGATAATATTATAATCTTAGGACAATGTTTGAGTATGAATGTTTATGATAGTCTAATTCTAAGGTAATGGATGTATGGGATGGTGTAGTGAGGTTATGAAATTATAAAAGGATGTTATAATATCAAAGGAGCTTGTGGTATGGTATAATATAAATGTAAATGATAGTATAAATGTAGGATATGGATGTATATGAGGATTCCAACCTAAGTTGTAGAGAAAAGGATGGTATATGATGGTCAAAACTTATGATAATGGATGTATATGCTAACATAAGTGACAATGTATTTTATGATATAGATGTAGATAAGGGTATGATGTGGATGTAGGTGATGATCTAATCTAGGATATGAATGTATATGATGGATTATGTGAGGCCATGGATGTGAATATATGTGGGGATGTGATTTAGAGAAGATGATGTAGGGTGTGGATATGAAAAGGAAGGTGGATGTATAAGATGATTGAAAATTTAGGATAATGGGTATCTATGAAGATGTAAATGATATTCTAACTTAGGTTATGGATGTATGTGAATATGGAAACCTAGGGCTTAAAAAAAGTAATGGTATGATAAGAAGTGATGATAAGAATGTAAGTGATGGTCTAGAAATGTAGGATGATGGATGTGTATGAGGGTCTAAATCAAGGATAACACATGTGAATGAGGATGTGGGTTGCATAAAATATTTTATGATGTAGATGTAGAGGATCTAGGACTAGGAGAATGAATACAAATAATTATATAAATCAAGGATAGAATATGCATTTTAGGATATGGATAACAAAGGATGTTAGGATATGAATGTAAATGAGGGTATGCTATGGATGTAAGTGATGGTATAATATAATCTATATGGATGTATATGAAGGATTATACAAGGTTATGGATGTGAGGATATGCATGGATATGTTGTGGGATAATAGATGATATATTATGGATGCAAATAAAATTCTAGATGAAAGGTAGTGGATGTGAATGGGTGATGTAGATTTAGGATACAAATTTATGAAAATGGACGCTATAGTTATGGATGTAGATGGTAACTTATAAAACTATGAGATAGATGTCAAACTAGGTTGTAGACAATACGATTTTGTGGAAATGGTGGACACCTAAACCTTAGCAAGGGGAAAATCCTAATATAAACAAAAAAAGACAATAGAAGAATTTTTTATTTTTGGAATATTTTTATTTTATTGATTTTTTTAAAGACTGCACTAGAAAGAAGACAAAATATTAAAAAATAAAGACTCAAAAGGATAAAGTCCCTATTTTTCTTCAAGTGGAGAGATTCTAATATAAAAATACAAGCATAGAATACACAAAAATAACCATAAAATTATTAAGGTGGGAGTGAATCTTGGTGTGGGACCACAAGAAAACTAATACCATATACCATGTGAATGGATAGAAAGGGAATGTAAGCTCATATACCACTTATGCACCCATTATCTTGGAGTACAAGGCCTTGCCCAAGGTTAGATCTATCTCAACACATGGAGGTACTCATGTGTAATACCAAGGGGTGATTTGTGTTCCATTCAAAACACTAGAATATGACCAAAAGTATTAGGCTTCTAATTAAAAGCTCGCTAGGGGAAACCTATAAACTAAGGTCTCATCTATTTGCATGAGATTAGGAGTGTCTCTCCTCTTATCTTCACCTAAAAATTCTCAATAGATCAAGGGTCTTGGGGATCTTATAGACATGATGATGGCTCCATTTTAAGGTACAAATTTTTCTCTCCCCCACTAGAAAATGTGGTTGAGGTCTTCCCTTGTGGTGATGAAATCCCCAAGCAGCCCCCCTTACAAAAGAAAAAAAGGTACATAAGTGTATGTTGGGGATACAATACAGTTTAAAAATCTCAAATCAAAATGTGAGAGTGAATTTCAACCAATTTGTGAATGGTGGGAAAAAAATGGCAACAAAAAGAATGGTCTAAATCAATCTTCAACAACATGTGTTGTAGAGCCATAGGTTACTAGTTTTCATATTTTATCTTTAACCAATGAGATATGTTGGATTTTGATGATTAGTTCAAAAATATAAAGCATAGTAATACATTAGGAAAAATAGATTGCACCAATGAGTTACTTGCAATTTTTTTATTAATTTTTTTAATTCATTGAAAAATGGGTTCATATGTAAAAGATAAGAGTATTTTAAGATCACAAATAAATCACATCTTTTGATAAATTTTACCAAATATTATAGGTAAAATCTAGAAAATGGTATAACCCATAACATAGGGCTAGGACATTGAAACAAATTTCCAATATGTAAAAAATAAAAAATAATAATTAGTGGGGTGCAACTTATTAACATTTTTATAAGATTGGTTTCCTAGTAAATTCAAAAGGAGGGATTCCTTTAGCCCCTATAATTAGGTGCATAGTCAGCCACATGACTAGGTGTTCAAAAAATGGTGTTGGATGTTGAAACTAAGCTCCCACATGATTGAGACCTATAGGATTCTATGATGAGGGGTTAAACCTAGTGAATATTTTGGTATATCATATGACTAAGAGCTAAAAATAAAAAATAAAAATAAAATATTAATAGATAATGGTAGAATCTTTGAGTCACCTCATTCATGAGGAAAGGGTTAAAAGAGATTGGAAAGGTTTAAGAATATCACCCAACATGACCCCAATAACCCACAATTTTTTTTTTTGATGACACCTTTCTCTTTTGGGTGGCATTGAGGAAGGAAGAAAGAGTCATCAAGAAAATCCTTGACAACTATTGTAATGCATCAAGTCAACAATTCAATTGGAAAAAGTCTAAAATTTTCTTCGTCAAAACTACCTTATGGAAGCCACAAGAAATTTTTAGTGTCCTCAAGCTTAAAATAAATAGACTACAAGGGAAATACCTAGGAGTTCCTCTTCTTGGTGGCTCATGCAAGGCTGGCCTCTAGGAATATTTAGTATAGAAATGTTCAAATAGGTTGGAGTCTTGGAAAGATAAATGGTTATCCTCTGGAGGGAGAATTATAATGCTCGAATATATGGTCTTGACTCTACCCATCTTCATGATTTCAATCCTAAAGATACCTATAAAATAGCATGATGGAATGATGTAGAACTTATAGAGCTTCTTCTAGAAGGGGTCCAAAGAAAGTAGAAAATTCCCCTTGGTTGCATGGGAGAAAATATGCCAACCAAAATTTTCTTGCAGTTTTGGTCTCTAGAATTGGGCTATTCTCAATACTTCTCTAAGAGCTAAGCTAGTTCGGAATATGTATACCAACCCCCAAGATAAATGGGTTAAAATCCTCTAAAAAATTACTTGGATTGTGAAGCTTCAGAATGCATACTAACCATGACAAATCCTCCTCGAGGCTCGATTATATGGTACTTTATGCTAGATTGTAGAAATTTGATAATGGATCACTACTCATGGAATATCAGGGATGGTAGGCAAGCTATGTTCTAGGAAGATTCATGGGATGGGGCTCCTCCTTTATCTACTTGGGATGATCTAATAGAAATCAAGAACATACTAAAAGTTACATTGGGCTTGAAGGTTAGGGATTACATAGAACTATGTTTAGAAGAAGGGAGAAAAAATAGAAATGGCAGTCTCTGGATGGTTTGGTTGTCTTAGATTTTCAGATTGCTAGGCTTAAAGAGGTGTTGTGAAAATAAAGGATTTTCATCTCATAGGAAGTGAACTCAATAAAATGGTGTGTGACCAAGTTGATCTATCCTATAGAGTGAAACCAAGCTATGTGGTGGTTGCTAGGGTTGAGAAAAAGGAAATTTGGTCATCTCACCTATGCCAAAATAAATGGTGCTTGCCCAAGGTAGGTGCCTTCACATGGGTGGTCATCCAAAAGTTAATTTTCACTAGGGATTATTTGAGAAAGTTAGGACTGAAATGTCAAAGTGGAATCACTATGTGTAGATCAGAAGAAGAATCTACAAATCATATCTTGTTGCAATTCTAATTTTCCAAGGAATGCTAGTTGTTCATGATAAACAAGCTAAGTTGGTTTAGCCCCCTTTCATCTTATTTCATTGCTATTTTAATGCATGGCTAATTTTGAAGAGCAAATATTTGTATTCAAGCTTATGGTTGGTGTCACAATCTATAGTCATTTGAGAAATTTGAAATGAAATAAATTGGTCTATCTTTCAAGAAAAATACATAGAAATCGGTACCTTTTTGAACAAGCTTGAATTAAATATTCTAGAGGTGGTGAATAATGTGGTAAGGAACCAATCTAGGTCAAATAATTTTTTCCTTTCATGGGATAATTTGATGGTGAAATTGTGGTCTAGGCTTGAATCCCCCTTGTTCATCGGGTGGCCAAAGTTAATTCAACTAGGGAACAAGTAGCTTGTCTTCCTCTAGAAGATGCCTAGGTTAAATTAAACTTCGATGGTACAACTTGTCAAAGGGAAATATAAGGGTGTCTGGTGTAGGTTGCATCTTCAAAAACTACAAATCTGAAGTAATAAAAAAATTGAGCATTCCTTTACCAAAGTGGATGAACAATGAAGTAAAATTAGCTACCTTTTGGCATGGCCTGAGCTAGGGATTAAGGTTGGGGATAAAGAAACTTGAAGTGGAAGGTGACTCTCTCATTATAATTAATATAATCCATAAAGAACAAATGACCAATTAAAAAATTAATAAGCTATTGGGAAAATGTTGTAGAATTCTAAAGGGGTTTGATGATTTCATGGTGGGCCACATCTATAGAGAAGGAATCTGTGAAGAAAAATCCTTGCTCAATATGGTCATTGATGAATCAAGCATCACTAGTATGATTGGTTGGTAAGGTATTGATTGATCCATTGCATCATATGTATGTACATGGTAGTGAATATATGCATCCTATAATAAGGATGATTATGGGAAGCTAGAGGTAACTACAATGGTTAATCATGCCAGGTGGTGGAAGACCCAAAGTGACATGCCACCTTGCCAACATCATGCTACATGGAAAGGAAGTATGCAGGCTTAAGCAAGCTCCACCTCTCAATAAATATCCTCCTATGAGAACAATATTGTGGTGTGCAAGAGCAAAGAGGATGTCAATTATGTTTACACACCTCACTTCAAGTTGAAATGTGTAAAGTGAGCTTGAAATCTATTTATTTCTAAATGAATTTTATTCAAATTTTATATTTGGAAAAAATGTATACTTTAGCTTTGCTAACTATGTATACACCTATGTGGTTGGTTATTTCACATCGTTGGGTGGGATTTTTGGGTACTATCTTGGACCTGCATCTGAATCTTGTGCTCAAGTAATGTAATGGTCTCATTCTATGGGCAATGAAATTGGTTTTGGGGGAATTATTTCTAACTGATGATTCTTGTTATTGGGTGAACACCAACATTGCCTCCCAATTTGTGGCATCTCTTTTGGACTTGGGTGAAGAAAATGAAAGGTTTGTTGTTAAAAAATAAGTACTTGGGAAAGTTGGAGGAGGTCATCTAGGTAGCTCACTATGGGGTGGGTATTTCTTGACCAAGATACATCCCACAAGTGATGGAAGAGGTGACAATGGTTGAGTGCCTTCCCTTCCTGGTAAATTCTTGTTCCACTACATCGATACAACATAGGGATAAGGCTTGAACTATCCATTTAGAAAATAAAAAATAGGAGGTAGTGATTGTTGTGAGTATTTTCTTTAATTGGTATAAAGCTACCTGACATTCCTTAGACCAACAAAAAAATTCCCTTCCTTTAAAAGGATGCTATGGGGAGATATGTTTTTAGCAATTTTATTAATGAACATATGATATTATCCCTTCATGCTCATTAAACAACTTACCAAGTTATTTCATTTAGAAAATTTTCTATCTAATCCTTGATGGCCTTAATTTTTCTTGGATCCATAACAATCCCTTTTTGAAATATCATATGACCCAATTAATTCCCTCTAGTTTTAAAAAATAAATATTTCACCAACTTCCCAAATAAATTATATTTTTTATCTCTATAATACTAGCCTAAGGTGTTATTCATATTTTTCCTTACTCTTTTTTAGACCAAAATCTCATCAATAAAGACCAAAATAAAATGTTCTAAGGAAACTTGAAAGATGATATTCATCAAATTTCTATACAATGGGTTCCTTGGTTAGACCAAAAGGAAGTACAATATATATAGTGATTGTACCTAGTCCTAAATATTATCTATGTATATCTTGAACATTGATTGTCAATTGATGGGACCTTGATCTCAAGCTAATTTTAGAAAATATAACTTCTCCCATCTCATTTGATCAAATAACTCATCTATCTAAGGTAATATTTATCTCTTTTTATTATTTCTTTGTTCAAGATATGTTAATCAATATAAAAATAAAGTGTCATCTCTTTATTTTTGTAAAGAAGGCTAAAACACCTTATGGGAAACACTTGGTCTAATCAATATTATTTTTTTAAAATTTATTTATTTGCACTTTTAAGTCAAAATATTTGATTTGAAAAAAATAAAATCTTAGATTGATTTTCTCAAACCTTCTAGCTGCAATTATGCAACCAAAATACTACATAGGTTCAAAAAAACTAACTCATATCTAAATCCAAAAAATCAATATCTCTCATGAACTCCCAAAAATAAGAAAGATGGGCTAAACTACAATGTTATGACTTTTATACAATTTTTTATTTTGTAATAGACATAATTCCATAGATATATCAAAACTATTCAAGACCAAAATATAAGATTTAAACAATGTTATTTCATATTAATCAAAAAGAGAAATAAATTACAATGCAAAAGAATAATAGAAAAGAAAAACTTTATGTGAATACATTTTTAAGAATTGCAAAAGTGGTGGAAAGTTCACTATTCAACCATTAACAAGTTTAATTCCTAGAATATGAATGCATCTTTTTGAAAGAGAAATATACCTATTACACTCACTCATCATTATTCAATTTAAATAAATCTACCTAAACAAACTAAATTAGGTATAGAAAAATAACTAATTAACTAATTAAAAAATAAAATTAAACCAAATCTATTTACATTTATAAGAATGATAAAATTGATTATAATTAATCAAAATTGATTATAATTAATCGAAATTAATTATAATTACACGTTTACATATTTTTAACTAGTTTAATTTTATTTAAGGTAAAATAAAGCCATGCAATATTTTTGAAAATTAAAAAAATAAATTAATTGTCATATGTATACAAATTTAATATTTTAAACATTACAAAAAAATTATAAACAAAAACAAACTTCAAGGTTTAATTGCTTATTAAATAAAAATAAATGTAATAATTAACCCTCGAGACTCTTAAGGTATGTTTTATCTAGATGACAAGTTTAAAATTGTTAAAATGTGAAAACTCAAAATGTCACTTTATTATTGATTTTGAGTATTCATCTAATGTCAAACATCATAACAAAATTATTTGTGATGTACTTTTAAGAAATGGAAGGATAATTATATTGAGAGTCAAGCTTTAAATTTGATTGTTAAATTTACTTGTCAAACAATTTCTTTGTGAAGGATGTTTATTCAAAATTTTCCATCAAATTTTGAACCATATTTTATTTTTAAAATATATATCAAGATTGTATGTTGAATTATAATTTATTTAGCTTCTTACTATGCATATAATTTTTTTTATTTTATTATATATAATTTTCTCAAATATAACTATATTTGATAAAAGAAATCTTTAAATATGATTAAAAAGAAAAACTATAATGTTCTACATAGATAAATCTCAATTTTATTTGAAATCCAAATTTTATTAAATTATAAGTACATATATTTGCTTAATCATCATTCTCTTTCCTTTTCTAATTGAATTAAATATTTTCCACTTCAAATTAAATAACACTTATACAATTAAAATGGAGCAAGCTTGAATAGTACACTCTAAGCTTTGACTTGTTTAACTCGTTCATTTGAAATCACTCTAATAAATGGACCCTCCTGAAAAGATAGTTTGATTTCAAATAAACCACCTAAATAAATCAAAACTTTAAATAATATTATTTAAAGCAAATACTAAAACTCCTCATATTATTTATTCACATATCCATTGGATGGTGTTCATCTACTGAGATATTTCTTCGAAACACAGGCGCGGCTTTCAAACTCTTAACTAATAAATTTGATTGCTGAAATCCACAATCACACGACTGGTGGGCTTATCTTAATCTCCTACCCACCGCACATGATTTGTCTTGAATTGAAGCCCGGTAACATGGCAATCGCCTTTTCGCAGACAATACTGACCATTACCAGTTGGACATAATGGCACTGGCCCACTATTATCATTCACAATTAAAACACTGGAATGCTATCTCTTTCCGCCTTATGACGAGAGCTCTATGTGGTTATTATCATCAACCCCACTATATGCATTATAATATTCACGGACTATACCACAACACTATAAAATTCATATCAGAATAGTTGAACGCCATTATTGCATAGAACAGACATTTCGAAGCACTTTTGCGTGTTAGAGACGTGCACCAAGCTTTCATTCACAACTTTTTTATATTTTCTTCTTCAAAAGAGATTCCTTCAGGTTTGATTCATGTGTTCTAGACAGCCACAAGCATTATCTTTATCTTTATCATAAGGAATTTCTCCATTTTCACGTGTTAAAGACCTTCGCCAACTTTGTCTTTTGTTTTAAAACGGATTCCCTGAGTTTTTGCGTTAAAGACGTGCACCAAAACAATTCATCCCTTCGAAAGAGATTCATGAAGTTTCAAAGGCACAGGAGAAACTCTATCCAAACATTACTTATCTGAATACTTGTAACTCGTGCCCGTTTACTTTTGAACATGTTTGCCTTTTTTCAGGACGTAGATGTCAACAAAATTAAATCAGATAAGCCCAGTAGCCGCCTGTGATCGCATTCTAGATTAGACGTTTGTGAATTAATTATTTAAATGGAAGAATGGTTTCAAATTGTTGTTTATTTCGGGTCTCTTTGTACTGATCTCTCTTTTATTCTGTGATGGCTATGTTTACCTGTTATTCTCGTGTCTTTACTGGGCAGTGTATATACGGTAGTGTGAAAGGCGGTTGGCTTTAAAGCTTCCCTATCATGGCATTGTCATATTTACTGTCTCTATGCACAATAGTCGACCTTCCAGTTGATTCATTGCTATTTTATGAACATTATGATTATTTTTTATTTGAACTTTATGAGGCTGTCCCACTTGCAAGTCTGTCAACTGTTTTGACCATGTATCCACTCATCTTTATTTAGGAATGTATGTGGACTATGTTTTGTACAGTGAAAAACGTTGAACACAACTACAACAGCAGCGGACAGAAATGTCATCAGACTATTTTATGCCCCATTATTCAGACAACTACCACACAATCACACAGTGTTACATATTAATTAGGTGTTGGTTTGGTGCCTTATATAAATATTAAATGGCTTTGGATAAAAATATAAATAGTTATTTTATTATATTGGTAAAAAATTGTTTTTTATTATTATTCAGATGTTTAAGAATAATTTTAGTTTGTTCCTTTAAAAGTTATAAAATTATTATTCCACTTTAATTGATACCAAAGTAAAGTATTCTAACCCTTAAACAATAAGCTTGTTGATATTGACGGTTTCTGTAAATACTATGGATATATACTCTAAGTCCTTTTAGATAAATTTCACTTATTATGAGAGAGCTTCTTCTAAATTGAAGAATTACCCTAATGGATTTATTTATATCTTGCAGCTTCTTGGATTTACGGTTCTTTTGGTTCTTTGCCACTTGAGACACCTATTGCTCCATAGAATTCATATATTGGATTAGCTCAATGTTGGCATCCAAAATTGTTTGTCGTACCTTGGGAAGAAAGTACATTTTTAAACGATGAGTCGATATAAATTCTATAAGTTGCAATTCCCAAATAAATATATTAATATTGTTATACTATGAAATGCATTTATTAATTCTGGAAGTTTTAAAATAATATTTTGTTAGGTACTTAGTGAGGGCCCAAGAGATCTTTTTCCCAACAATGTAAAGGTCAAGATAGATGGTAGATATATTTCTGTAACATGCTCATCATAACATTTACTAGCTTTGCAAGTCTAGAATACATTATTTATATTTTCTTTGCATTTAGAAAGAAAGAAAACAATTTGATCATGCATGGTGAAATTGGTGCCCTTTCGTAGAGTGAATTTTAATTATAATAATCTTCAAGCTATGAGCTAAGAAGATCAAATGGACTTAGAATTCCATATACTCATACTTAAGTTAATCAATTTGGACTCTTTCAACTATCAACACAATTTTGAAGTCAAGTAAGATTCAAAACAAAAAGTGTACATGATACATATCATAAAGGAAAGTTATTGAATTGACAACCACCCAATGCAGTTTCCTTATTCTTATTTTATAAAAATATTACTTTTAGCATTTTGACCATTTTTAGGCCCTATAAAACTCTAAATTTTGTATGTAAACATTGTTAATAACACTAATCATAAATTTTCATAAATTATAATTCCTAGGGAGTTATTTCAAAAGCTACTAATAAAGGGGTTGCCTCATATTCTCTTATTTTAATACACTATCTCATTTATTTCTTGAAATATGGATCATTCTACAACCCCTCTACTCACACCATATAATTATTTTGATTGGAAATACAAAAAATTAATCTTATTTAGAAACAAAGTATTATACATAATAACAATTGGTGCAAAGGTAGATCATACAGTATATGGGAATAAAACTAAATTTCTTAACAAACAAGATAAGGCCTATGGATTTCTATGTATGTTTGTCTCTCCTCATCTTCTATTTTACATTGAATCCTTGAATAATCTCAATTGGATTTGAACAAAGTTGACCAATTTATCTAGGTTTCAAGATTCCATAAGAAGCTATTAGTTGGAGACTAAGCTCATTAGTTTGATCCCAGGAAAATTTGATACTTTTCAATTGTTTTTACTAAATTAAAAGTATTTAGATGATAGTTAAAATTGTATAGAATTTGAAATAAAGATGAAAAATTGATTTGTGGTATTCTTTCTAAACTTGGTTTAGAATATTAAATCTTTGTTTCTACCTTTCATGTCACAAAGAGTTCCCTAGGAACTTAGTTCCATATGTCATATCTAGATGACTTTTTTCCTCACTTACTAGAGACCATGATACACTCATCTACATGGGTACCCTAAAATCGTATAAGTCACATGCCTTGGTAGCTAACCAAAACATAAAATAATAGAAAGGATTTGGTAGTAAGGATAAGAAATAGAAAAATAAAGGAAAAAAGAGAAAAATAATAAAAATCCTACTACTTCCAAAGTAGCCTCTATGGCATCTTCTTCAAAAGGTGACAAGCCTAGGAAAGAAAAGATCAAGTTTTTCTATTGTAAAACTAGTCTATTAAAATTAGTGTTTCTAAGTTATTAAAAAAAATATTAGATGAGGGTTATTCTAAAAAAAAATGTGGCAAGCCAAGGGTAAGGTCCTTGTAACAATTGAATCTTCAACATTGGCTTGTGTTCTTGATTCAAGTGTTTTACACCACATGAATTCATATCCTTGGAGCCTTGTACCATGCTAACTATTTTAATGGGTGATAACACTCCTATTGAGTTATGTGGGAGAGGAACTATTGGTGTGGGGCATGACACAATTTTAAAATATTTTATAGAAACGGTCTCTTGTCTATTACTTAGATCACTCGAATCAATTCAAGCAAGTGGCTTTAGTTCACTCCCAAGTTAGTTGTTATCAATGAAATAGACAATGGTTCTATAATGCTAGCAAGGGTAGAATAAGCTTAGTCTCAACTTTATCTTTTTTCTCACTTTATTCCTATTCCTTCTTTGACATATCCACTTATTGAGAGTCTCGCTACCTTGGCTATTGCATGAATAGTTCTATAACTAAGTAAATTATGAGATACATAATTTGGTGTGCCTTAGCTACAACTCCTTATAGTAGCTTAGCCAAAATGAAATGGTTAAAAGGTTGTCTTCTATTTATTTTCCTAATGGATTCTCTCAAGATTACACCCTTGGTAAGTATCATAAATAGAAGTTTGAAAAAGACAAGGTATGTAGAAATTCACAAGTAGTGGTTCAAATAGTTTACAATGAGGCAAAAGTTCAAAATTGTTTCTAATTTTTAAAAAGAAATGACCAACATTGATCTAACATTTTAATTTGAATTATGAGAAAGTGACAAACTATAATGTCAAAAATTGCATACCCTTGTAATTTTGTATTGTATCTTATTCTCACTTAAGTGTGTTAATGTGAATTGTCTTAAAGTCAAGATATTGGTATCATTTTGTTATAAATTTCATAATCCTTGTTACGTTTTTGTACATTTAAACATTTAATAAGTCTAATTTTTCTAAATAAGGGTGTTTTGTGTAGACATCCATACAATATACTAACATCCTAAAAAATTCATAATTCCAATGACTGTTCCATCATTTTTCATCTTTGTCATCACTAACACTCAAGAAAATAATGACCCTGAATGCTATTTGAATAGTTATTAGACTCTTATCTCCTCCATTACTTCTAATTTTTTAAATATAAATTTCTAAGCAATTTTTAAGTCTTCTCTCGAGAAGGAAACACCAACCTCCATTATCACTATCTGAAGCTTTTTACCAATCCTTTATGGATGTAAAGACTATTATATTGTGAATAGTGTTCTTCTTAGCAGCTTCAAGCTTCCAAAGTGACATAGAACTTGTTTTTCTGTTCCTTTTCTTCTTTTGTGTTGCTTATCTATACTTCCACCCCTGGGTGCTTATCTGAATGCTTGTAACTCGTGCTCGTTTACTTTTGAACGTGTGTGCATTTTGTAAGGACACTGATGTCGACAAAATTAAACTAGACTGAACAATGAAAACAAGCCCAGCAGCCGCCTGGGATCACATTCTAAATTAGACTTTTGTGAATTAATTATCTAAAGGGAAGAATGGTTTCAAATTGTTGTTTCGTTCGGGTCTCCTTGTACTGCTCTCTCTTTTATTCTGTGATGGCTATGTTTACCTATAATTCTCGTGTCTTTACTGAGCAGTGTATATCCGGTAGTGGCAAGGCGGTGGCTTTAAAGCCTCCTTATCATGGTATTGTCATATTTACCGTCTCTATGCACAATAGTCGTCCTTCCTTCCTGTTGATTTATTGTTTTTTAATGACCATTATGATTGTTTTTTATTTGAGGTTTACGAGGCTATCCCACTTTAAAAGTCTAAATTATTTGAGTCATGTATCCAGTGAACATTGTTTAAAAATGTATGTGGACTATGTTTTATACAGAGAAAAAAGTTAAGCAAAACTACAATAGCAACAGACAGAAATGCCAGCAAAACTATTTTATGCCCCATTAATTAGAAAACTGCCATACAATCAAGAGTATTAAATACTTATTAGGTGTTACTTTTTAATTATTGTAGCTGTAGCAGCACATTTTATCTTCTTTATTCTATGT
Organism: Sequoia sempervirens; assembly: GCA_007258455.2. Taxonomy (NCBI): domain Eukaryota; kingdom Viridiplantae; phylum Streptophyta; class Pinopsida; order Cupressales; family Cupressaceae; genus Sequoia; species Sequoia sempervirens. The sequence goes on along the minus strand of VDFB02379711.1, from coordinate 197,642,520 downwards.
AATGATAGTCTAGAATTATTAATTTTTTTGCTGCTGTAGCAGTATGTCTTATTATTTTTGTATGATCTAATGGTGGCCTGTTTGGCAATGTGTGATTCTGTTTTCTTGCTGATGTAATTTGATTTATTCTTCTTTTTCCAATAATTTTTTTTTTCTTTTAAAGATATTAGTTTGACGTCTTAACATAAATATTAAACAATTTAGGTAGGTTTAAATTTATCTATTTCTTAAAATAATTAGTTATTTTATTTTATTAATAATTTTTATTATTATTATAAATAATTTTTTTATTTTTTGTTATTGAATCATTTGGTGTTTAAGAATAATTTTAGTTTAATATTTAAAAATTTACAATCAGTAATAATAAATTAAAAGTATTAATCAAATTTAATAAAATCAAAGTTAAGCAATCTAGTTTTAAAAAAATGAGTTTGTTGTCATTGATGTTTCCTATAAATATTATGAATATATACTCAAAGTCTTTTTAGTTAAATTTCACTTGTTTTGAGAGAGTTTCTCTTAAATTGAATAATGCACCTTATGGCTTTATTTAGATCTTGCATCTTCTTCGATCTAAGGTTGGCTTGGTTCTATGGCACATGAGACAACTATTACTCCAAAGTGTTCATATATTGACTTAGCTCAATGTTGACATTTGAACTTGCTTAAAATACCTTGGGAAGAACATAATTTTAAAAAAAATAAGAATATAAATTCTCTAAGTTGCAATTCCCAAATAAAACCACACACACACACACACACACACACACACACACACACATATATATATAGTATGTAATACATCTATTTTCCGAAATGTCCATCATTATCAACACTTTTGATGTTTCAAAGAGTAATGTGTAAAATACCTAGCTATGACTTAAGGGATCTTGTTCCCAAATCAATGTAGAGGTGAAGATAGATGGTATATCTACTTGTGCACCATGCGTCATAATGTTTACTAGCTTTGCAATTTTAAAATACACAATTTATAATTTCTTTGCATTCATAAATAAAGAAAGTAATTTTAGCATGTATAATGAATTTGATCCTCTTTCCTCAAGGGAGTTCGAAGTATTATGATCCCCACATTATGAAACAAGTACCACGTAGTGGCCAATACTTGCCTTTGTAGTATTGTAATTAGAGGTTTGTAAAGTCAGAATAAAATATATATAAATTTAATGAAGGTGAATAAAATTAAATGTATTTTTTTGTTAATTGTTGTATTTTAGTTTGACTTTTGTATTTTTTTTGTTTTTTTTGTTTTTAATAGTGATGGTTGTTTTTATTTCTTTTAGTTATGTAATGTAAATATCTTGTTTAATGTTAAATATTTAAAATAAAAATAAACTAGTACATATGTTTGTTGTTTGATGTTATTTTTTTTAATAAAATAAAATAGAATAAATTTTAATTTTATAAATTAAACATGAATATAGAATACATTTGAATATTTATATATAATTTATATTAATATATAATATATAACAAAAAAAATCTATCATATACCTAAGATATAATTAAGAATATTAACTTCACAAAAATCTATCTCAAATCTTTATAATATTTATTTTTTAAAATATCAAAAGATCTTTGTATATTTTAAATAGCTTTTTTACAAATAAATATACTAGTAATATAATTCTAATGTAATGTAGTATAAATATAAATATAAAATAATATTGCATTAACAAAACTTAAAGCAATATAATATTATATTAATAATATTATATAATCTAAACTTCATAAAGAAAATATTTTTACCATATAGTTATATAATTTTAAATAGTTTTTTTTCTTATATAAATATACTGTAATGTAGTATAAATATAAATATAAAATAATTTAAATATAATATAATAATTAATATTATATAATATTATATAATCTAAATTTCATAATAAAATATTATTACCATACAATTATATAATTTTAAATAGTTTTTTTTACAAATAAATATATTGTAATGTAGTATAAATATAAATAAAAAATAATTTAGATAAAATATAATATTTTTAACAAAAATAAAAATAATATTATATCATTTTGTAAGATGAAGCACGTCGTTAACCGATTCCTTCCTTTAGATTTCTCATAAGTTGGCTAACCAACTCCTCACTCACAAACCACTCATCATCTTGGATTTTATCAAGAGATTCCATGTCTTCCAACAAATGGAAAAATTGCTCTATTCGGTATAAACTTTTAGGTTCCAGCCTGACTAAATCAGCCAAACCCTCGTCCTAACGACCTCATTTCTTCAACATCCCATCCATTACCAGAGAAATTTTGTCAAAAAATAAAACCACAATGAAAATTACAAAGATAAGATTTGGCTTGTGGCAAGTCTCAGGTTCCACTATTTCAACAAAAAACTTAGGCAAAATAATAGTTCAAATTTCTAGAAAATAGGAAAAGGAAAAATAATGGTTCAAATGGGGATCACCTATTGGTGTAGCAGTGAGATGGTTGTCTATTTGTGGGGCAACCAAAGTTCAAATCCCTTCTTGGACCAATAGTAGTGTTTATACCGGTTTGGTCCCACCTTAAGTGGAGATAACAATGGCAGCTGATCTTAGAGGACGTATAGGTGATCTTGGCAGACGTAGTGACTGATTGTGCTCAACCCCTGTTGGTGTGCTCACGGACCTTGTTGGCATGTGTTGCTCACAGATCCAGATTCTTGATGGCGTGTGTTGCTTGTGGACTACTATCAAACCCACACGAGTCTTTCATGCCTGGCGGTTCTATATCGGTCCCTTGTGAGTCTTTCACTCCTTTCAGTGTTCCTGCTTGGCTTTCGGCTCACAGTTCTATACGGTTGGTCTTGGAGAGATAAAGATGAAGATGACACAAAGGAGTGAAAGAGTTAAATAAAGGAGGTGTTAATGCCCTAGCATATTCCTAGGGATGGGGTCTCCCATTGGGACCCCACTAGTTCATAGCTCTAGTCAAAAGCGATCACTACTAGTTCATAGCTCCAATCAAAAGCGTTAAAAAAATAATAAAAATAATAGTTCAAATTTCTAAAAAATAGGAAAAATAATAGTTAAAATTTCACTTTTCCTTAAAATTCATCAATAACGCAAAATATTTTAGCCAATCATATTAACAAAAAATATTTTTTATGATTTATAAAATTAAATATTTTGCAAGTTCACTTTATAAAATTGGATTTCTTTTTTTTCAAAAAATTTCAAAAAAATTTATTATTTTTGATTGGTTCAAAACCAACTTATTAATAACTAATTAACTAAGAAAAACAGAACTCATTGCAATAGTATTGTCTACACAAGTACTAATAAGAATATCAAATGGCCTTAGAATTCCATACAATCATACTTAATCCATTTGGAATCTTTCAACTATCAACACCATTTGAAAGTCAAGTTAGTTTTAAAATGAAAGTTGGACATGATACTTTGGTATATTAGCATAAGAGGAATTTTTTTTAATTGACAACCACATATCTAATATCAATATTTAGTTTGAAGTTACCTAGTGCAATAGTATGGCTCTTGATAAGAAGGTATCCACTAACCAAATTTATTATATCTTTAAAGATTTTTTGGTCACTATGGAAAATATAAAAGGAGAACTTAGAGATTACTAAGGTTTGCAATCAAAGGCTAGAAGATATCATCAATCCGTAAAAGTATAAACTACTTTCTTACATGGAATTTTACCTTACATAGAGAGTTATATTTCCAAGGGGTGTTCATTGAATTGCACCAATTAATTTCATCAAATAGAAGAAGCTAATGAAGCTAAGACCAAGTCTAAGAAATCTCTCCTCGCATACAAAGACATTAATTGTCTCTTGCTATGTATTCAAAATATTGGTTGTAGAAAAGTAATATTTTAGGTAGTATAACTTAATATTTAGCATCTTGTAGGAAAGGAATATTTTAGGTTAATAGCTTAGTATTTATCATGTTTCCTTATATGTCAACCCCACTCAAGTTTCTAAAAATTATAGAAAGAAACAAGCAATGTTGGAAGAGGATATGATCATCTCAACTAAGAGTCTTGAAAATCCACAAGGAAATCAAAGATTCAAATTAGATCTCTAGCTTAATGATACCCGTACATCCTAGTTTCCAGGGTTAAGTTCAATATAGAGAGAATATAAATAGATTTCTCCTATGACCATCCTATTTATCTAGAAGGAATTATGTCTCATTATTTTAATGAGCTTGATGTAGTTGAAATTGCAACCTAGAAGCTAAGGTAGCAGAACAAATTTCTACAGTAATCTTGAGAGAAGAATACTACAAAACTTTTACAGGGGTGATCCCACAATAGTGGTTTACAATTTTTGGCCAAACTGGACACTGATTTTTTAATTTTTTTAAACTAAATCTTCACATTCGAGCACCTATAGTGGTTAAACCGTGAGGAATTTGAAGATGATGCAAACTAGAGTCTTGTCACATTTTGTTTGTAGATTCTAAAACTATTTTTTTCAATTTTTTTGGAATCATATTGCACTTCTTTTTCCATCTCCCACAAAAATTGGGTTTTCAAAAACAACATTTTTAAAAGCCACGCCACCATATAATGCATAACTTTTTTTCCTTGAAAGATAAAATTCCAATTCTTTCAAATTTAGATTTGTAACTCAGGTATCTAGTGCTTCCACTTGGTTAGATAGTTTTTTATTGAATAGTTTTTCTTTAATCAAGTTTAAAAGTCAAATCAATTATAATTTAGATATAATGCGACCGTATAATCCATAACTTTTACTGTATGTATCAATTTTTTTTTTGTTGGATCAAGGACTCCAATATCTAGTGCACTCATACTTTTAATTTTTTTTTTGATAATCTTCTATTTTTCCACATGTGCAGAATAAAGAGTTTTGTTTTTGGTGAAAACCTAATATTTAATAAAACTTAAAAAACAAATAGATAATATAATCAAAACATATTAAAATTATATTCGTTAGATAGCTCATTTTGAGGGCAACCTGATACCAGTTGGGTTTTTGATATCTCCACCATTTTCATTCTCAAATCGAGCTTCGAAGTGCAAAATTTTGAGCAATTTTGGTGCCTGAGAGGATGTGGGTGAAAATAAGTGGGTTCGGTTGAACAAAAAACTAATGGTCAGTCAAATGTGGGTTTGATCGAACCCATTTAACATACAATAAAAAAATAGATTTCAATGGGGTTCGGTCAAACATTCTAAAGGTGTTCAGTCGAACCCCCTCTATTAAAAATTAATTTTTAATATTAATATAAATATAAATTATATTCTTTTTAAATTATGACTTGAGAGAGAGATATGGAGGGAGTCGGAGAGAAAGGGAGAGTGGGGGTAGGAGGGAAATACTTGAGAGAGAGAGAGGGGGGAGTGGGAGAGATATAAAGGGTAGGGGGTTTAAGGGTTTAGCGTTTAAGGGTTAAGGATAGAGGGGAGAGAGGGAGAGGGGGT
>VDFB02379711.1:197483951-197631871 GCA_007258455.2 Sequoia sempervirens | reverse complement strand
TTTATTAAATAAATGGAATTTATTTAATTCATTGAAAATGATGAAAAAGTGAATTAATTAAATAATGTTGTATTACTCAATTAATAGAGAAATTTTAGGTTTTTAGATGCAATTGATGTGAAATACAGTGATATTCAATGATAATGATGTTTATTATTTGAGAATGTAATTTAGTATGTGTGATAAGTGTTAGGTCAATTTTACATGTCTACATTTTGTCCTTCTTTGATACAAAGTATAGGTTGCTTTGTTTCAAAGATTTGATGTTAAGATCAAGATTTAAAAAAAAAATTATGCCCCACCATGCCTTAGCAATCAGCAAAATGATGGTAGGACTCTATGCTACCCCCTTGAGAGGTTAGTCAAAAAAATTTATTTTGAGGCCAGGCTCACAACATTGTTCTATTTGAGTTCAGATGTGTTTAGGATGAAAAATTAGGTTTATAGGTCCTTCATTGCACATTTAAATGTTCTTCGGAGCTCCTAATTTGAATGTAAGAAGGCTTCCTAATTAAAAATAAGGGTTTCCTAGATGAATATAGGGTTTTTGAGGTTTAAAATAGGCAATTAGGTTTCTAATTACCTTATTTGTGCTTTGATGCTATTGAAATCTTGTCTCTGGATTTCTCATTCTGTCAGTTGTCGAGGAGCAATGGCTAGGATTTAGGGAGCCCAGCATCATTCGGACTTGGTTTGAGAGTTTGGATGGGCCACCAGCATCGATGCCCTGGTTTGCACCCTCTTCTCATTTTCATTTTGTTATGTTCTCGTAATTTGTGTACAAAGTTTTCCATGTCAAAAGCAAGATTTTAAAGTTTTCAACTATGCCTTTACATCAGTTTCTGCATATTTGACTTTTTAGAAAGCTCACTTTCACTCTATTTTTGTGCACTTATTTTAGGTTTGCACCTTTAATTTGAACTTTCACTTTTGAATGCATTTTTTCTCTAATCCTTCACTTTTGAATGCTTTAAGTTGGTTTATGTGCACTTGCTTTATCTTTGCACACTTGAAAAATTTCTTCGCTTTTGATATTTTTCCCTTGGAAAATTTTCCTCACACTTACCTTTATTCCTTGCACTTGTTAGTGACTTCATCATTTTTGCTAAATTTTGCTTGCTTTTGCCTATTTGGAACCCTAAGTCTCATTTTTCATCATTTTTGTTTTTTTTGCATGTTAAGAGAAAAACCCTAACATCATGGGTTAAAATGATCGCATAAAGTCCTTAAACCACTACCGTTAAGGGAGAGATGACCTAGGGATCTATTTGATCTGATAAATCCCACTTTGATGTTTTGGAGCAAGATTTCCTAGATTCGGTTGGGCTTCGTCATATTTGTTACATGCCTCCCATCCAATCTCATATAGCAATGATGACTGCACTCATGGAGTGGTGGCATTCAAATACTTTTTTGTTCCATTTACCTACAAGAGAGGCCATCATTACACTCTAAGATGTGCGGAGGATTCTTTGCATTCCTATCCATGGTGAGCTTGTGACATACCATGTTCAATGGGATACCTGTGTCATGCGGCATGTGTTGGGTATCAGACACTTGGAGGTTTCATAGTCCAAGATTGATTTGTTTGAGTTTGTTGGCAGTGCAGACCTTGTTTCCCTTATTTTGTGCAATTTGATTTCAAGGTTAGTTGTTCTTGATAGGAGAGGTCGTAAGTTCCCTATTGGATGGGGTATTTGTATTGAGGGTATGTTTGAGCATGGGACTAGATATGCATGGGGTCCATGTCTTCTCGTGCACCTCTACAAAGATATGCATGAGGTTGTATATTGAAGCGGGAGATCTATTTTTGTAGGTCTCTCTCTTTGTACATATGGGCATGTGAGCATATTATAGTTGCTTGCCCTGATGGGATATATGATTGTACTATTGGGGATCCATACTCATATTGTTATGGATATTTCTTACATTACACCTTGCCTAGGGATCTTTCATACTAGTGTCGTGTGTTCGATGACATGCCAAGTTTTGTTTGGAGACCTTACATGGATTGTGAGGCATTACTGGAGGATCCAGAGTAGCTTGTGTACTGTTGGAATACCAGATGGTTGATTGGTTATTCTCATTCTCTTTTAGAGCAATACTTACCTGACAAAGTATGCCAACAGTTTGGAGAGAGACAAGGTTGGTTTCCTGATGCATATGAGGCTCGATTTGGTCAGACCACCAAGGAGGTCTGTGTATGGGGTCATTTGGAAGACAAAGATGTTGTGATTGTTTCTTTCAGAGCTCTTGCCCTAGTAGGATGGGGTTGGCCAGTGGGTCCAGTAGATCGGGGTACCACTCCCAATTTTGATCAGTGGTGGGCACAACGTGTTCCATTGAGATTAACAGATCTTGGTGATGATCCCACATTTGGAAGAGCATGCATTATAGGTCATCACAGGGAGGGACAACGTATTGAGGTTCTTGCAGAGTAGCTTGGATGGGCTATACAAGTTGGAGCATAGGGTGACTAGGCGCAAGGTCCGGGATGGGTTCCAAGTCCCCCTCCACCACCTAGGGATGGAGGTACTCAATTAGGGGTAGAGATACCACTATGATAGGCCTTGTAGGAACAACTAGCCACAAAAATAGCAAAGGGAGATATTGCTCAATAGGTGTGAGATGGTTTCAGAGTAGAGCGAAACACAAAGATTGGTCATCTCCTTGTGGTTGAGACACTGTTACAGGGTGTTACTGCTAAGAGGGACAGTCTAAGGATAGAGCGTGATAGTATATGAGCTGAGCAAGATTGATTGTTATAGATGTCCACATACTATAAGACCTTGTATGATGCTACTATTCCTAGGGTTGTGCAGAGTCCATGGTTTTGAGAGCCTAGTGTTGTAGGAGGTGGAGGTGGTATTGAGTCAAGCGAGCATTCTATCAGACAACTAGATGTAGATGGTGGTTCGTAGCCTAGTCTATAGAGTTCTCTCCTTCCTATTGGCCAGTGTTATATTTGTACTTGATCATCATGTTGTTTATTACTTAGAGACATATTATAGACATGGCTTTTTGTATATATATTCATCATCCCAGTCGAGGCCTTATATATATGTATTATTTTGTATTATTCTATCACACTTGTTTAATGGTGATGGTGTACTATGTTTATATATGTTTTTGTACTTTTTTGATGTATGCATATGACGTGGATAGATGGATCATATTTTATATCATATGATGTTTTATTATGGATGATCAATATATCATTTTGATATATGATGTTGATATATGATGGATGCATGCCTTATACATGAGTCATGATGTTTTGATTGTTTTATTATCATCATGATATGTATTGATAGCATTGTGGATGCAGGATAGATATGTTACTAATGATATTGCTATGCAAGATGGGTGTTAGTTAGATGAAATATTTGATGATGGATATAAATTTGATTTTTTTAGTAGTTAATGAGTATTTCTTTCGCTTTGCTTAGAGACTTCATAGTTTGAACAATCCTGTTTGATGTACCAAATGAATATGATGCACCAGGGTATTAATGACCAAGGTGACTTTGTATCCATTGCACAGACTTTGACTCTAGAAAAAAAGAACATTCTTGCTCATACAAGACATATGGAAACTTTTTTGAAAGTATATAGTTAGGTTGAGTTAAAAAAAAATCATACTAGTTACACACAGAGGTATAGAAAACCTAACATGCAACTGCTTAAAGAATTGTTTGAACACAACTTTCATACACTCAATATAGCAAGTATTCACCATGGTAGTATTACAAAAATATCTTACAAACAACAAATCGAGATGACGCTCAATTGCCCCCATTCCTTCTCCTCTAAATCCTTATGGACATCGTCAAGAGATCCTAGGAATGAGTCAATAATGTAAATCATAAAAATAAGACTACAAACAAATAAAAACAAAGTTTCCTAGTATCACTTGCCATATTTGTTTGAGGTTTCAAGACTATTATCCATTGTTGATCATGTCTATCGTAGGAATGGATCCGTTAAGGCATATCTTAGGATGTTTTTGGTGAATTGTAAAAAGATATGTAGGTAGTACTTTGACATTGTTTTTGTCTATTTTGTGATCAAATATTTGTGATTGTTTGCTTGAAGGTTCTAGCTTTTGATGTCTGCTTTGTTTTTTTTTTTTTTTTGTCAAAGAGTGAGTTTGACATTTTTTTTATTATTTGTGAATAGTTTATTGTAAATTTTGATGATGGGGTAGGTCTTTTTGATTTTTTGAGTTTTTATGATTTTTTTTGTTGTTTTCAAGGGACTAACCTAGGGCCTCGAGGGCTCATCAAAGATAATCCTTGCTTACATTGTACACATGCAAAGGCTCATAGTTTGCTTGGATTGAATGTTTTTTGTCTTTTCTATTTTGTGAATGTTTTTGGATTTTGATTTTTTACTGTTTATGGATTTTGAATTTTTTGACTAATTTGAAATAACACATGATAGAAACCTAAGAGGACTGACCTACGACCTTAGGGGTTGTTAAGCCTTGCCTATGTTGTACATGTAGAGACCACGTAGTTTGACCAGTTGACTCAAAAGCTTAAAATTATTTTTGGAATAAATAACAAACTGATAATCAAGATTGATATTCAACTTCTATGTCTAGAGGATATGTTGTGGGAAATCTACTTAAACTAGCTATGAGGTTCAAGAAAATGTTGATATCTTAGACTGTTTGAGTGAAAGAATAATCCAATGATGTTGTTTTGTTTTTGATGTTTTTAAATATTTTTGTTTTTTGTTGTTTATCAAATGGTTTTTTTTTTGTTTTCTTCAAATGCTTTTTTTGTTGTTGTTTTGACCATGATGGGATGTTCAAAGATATAATCCATGACCATCTTCAAGAAGATGTCCCCAGTTGGAGATAAGACTACTTTCCTTAATCAATAACAAGCCATGGTTGGATACATGTTTTATTATAGAATGAATGGGTGGATGCTATGGATAGTACTGATAGATAATGAGGCGATTTTTATTCAAACATAGTGCTTGTTTGCCAGGTTTTCACTATGGTATTCCTTGACAAAGATTATTCGCCTTAATGGAGATTGGAAAATGTCAGTCTCATGTATTGAATATGCAATGTAGTTTGTATTTAGATTTTTTATATGATATATAATCTAAAGTTTTTACAAGAAAGTTCATTCTTTGAATTGTCTCAATCTAAGTGTATATTTTTTAAAAACACTACACACTATGGATATTAGTTGACATATCTAGTTATTTTCTCATCCACCATTAGAGGAACACAACTTTTTAAAACTGATTTTTTTTTTCTTGAAATAATTTAACTCTTATTTTTAATGAATATTGAATATAGTTATGATTTCCATTCTTACATAGTATTAATAGCGGAGAGCAAGTTGTTAAAGCTACAGTTTGCATCGATTTAGTGGCCTGTAACTTGACTTGCGATAAGTAGGAGTCATTAAAAATATATCAATTTTGAATTATTTTATGTATTTTTAAATTATTTTATTTATAATGTTTTTATTTTTAAAATATTATTTCATTTTATTATTTACTATTTTATTTATTGTATATAATTATTTCATCAAAATATTTTATTTATTTTAAATAATCATGCATACAAATATAAAAAATTATATATTTTTTATTTTTTTTTATTATTATGTAGATCTTATATTTTAAACCTAACACTGACACTAATCCTAAAAATAACACTTATCCTAACACTAATCTCTAAACCTAACCCTAATCCCAATACTAATGTTAACCCTAACCTTAATTGTATTTCTATCTCTAACTCTAAACCTAACCTTAACCATGTCCTTGGTCCTAATTTTATGTGTAATCCTAACCCTAACCCTAGTTGTGATGATAACCCCAACCCTAATTCTAATTCTAACTCTATTCATAATTTAAACCCTAACCCTAACCCTAATTTTACTACTAACACTAACCAAACCCTAATCCCAACTTTAACTCTAACCCTAACCCTATTCCTATCCCTAATCGTAACCCTAACCCTAATAATTTTGTCTTTCATGTCACACTGCGAATGTTACTAGTGTGTGTATGTATATATATAAAATTTATTAGTAATATATATAAAAACATTTTCTCACATAAAAATACAATAACAATTTATTCTTTTACCACTAAAATTAATGGTATAATTATTTTTAAATTGCTTTTGAAATATTGATTAAAATTAACTTGATTATTGCAAACCACTTTATAATCATTTGAAAGAATTGAATGAGCATCATTTAAGTTGTTTAAACCTAATACTATATTTCACTAATATGCCTTAGTACAATTTGGTGAGTTGTTTTGGCCTTGCAATTAAGGTTGTACCTTTAGCCCAATAGAATTCCAACTCTCAAATGAGAGCATTTATCCCATTCTGAAGAACAATTTCCCCATCGTGACTTGGGAGCGAATAGTTGATCAAGATAATGTGGTAAGAATTTGTAACTTCACACCCACACGATGCATTCAAATACTAAATAGGGTTTCGAGAAAAATAATTGCAATTCGTGGGGTTAAAGATTATAGACATTTTTTAAAGCTTTCCTACAAATAATAGTATGTATTTTGTATAAAATTAGTGTAGTATTTTTAGTATTAGATTTTTTTTTTCAAAGATTTTGGATTTCATTGCTTGAATTTGTATTTTAATAATGTTAAAAAATAATAGAAGATATTATGAGGATGTTAAAATTAAATGTTCAATTTTATAAAATATAGGTTTTCAGTGTTTATTTTATATTTTATATTTATATTTTTTCATTGTGAATATTATGATTTTAGAATTGTAAATTATGTTATTTTCTTGTATTTTATTATTCAAGATAATAATAATATATATTTTTTAAATATATTTTTATTTTTATTAATATTAAAAATTTAAATATATTGAAAGATGAAGGTAAATTTTCTAGTCGTATTATTAAAGAAATTTTTTAAAAATTAATTAGACTCAATATATATTATACATTGTTTTGTCAAGTAATATTCAACAATATTTATGGCTTCTTTGTTAGCATCTATATTTCTTTGTTATCATCTATATTGAGGATGCTATAATTTATTTTCATCTTAGTATTACTACTTGGATATTTTTGAGATGCAAATATAGATTAAAAATATAAGTAAAATCATGGAAAGAGGAGAGAAGTATTTCGAGACAAAATAGAATGACTTTAAAGGGGATTTAAGGGTCTATTGGAAGGTGAGTATGTGACATGTTTTTTTTCTAGACATATGAAGATATAAAACAACTTATTTGTCTAAGAAACAAATCATAAATTTTAAAATTTTAAAGACACATAACACATAGAGAAGGTGTCAAATAAAATTTGATATGAATGCATTATTGTTTTGCACTTTTTCTTCTTCCATTCACTTCCTTAGAGTCTTTAATTTATCTAAAAATATTTTTATCATCAATAGCTCTTTTGTTGCTTCTCCCTAACCATTATATACAATAATAATTTTATAACAATATATCATATTTTATTTCATAAAGATTTCTTACAATCTATGAGCATCCTTCTTTATTAAAAAAACCATTTACTAAATTAATAAAATCATTCCATGATATTTTCTTTTTCCCTTATGTTAAATTATAATAAAATATATTATATCAAAAACATCTTATACATCATTAAAATATTCTAATATATTTATTTTTTCAATTGTTCACAACTGATTTGATGGTACGTTCTTATTACAATCTCACCTTACCCTCTTTCTTGAATGATTTCTCTATATGATATTGCCAACAATATCCCCACCCTCGAATGATTAGACGCCATGTTTTACTACTTTAATGTTAAACTCTTCTCTAATAAAGATGGTTTACATCTTGATATCATCCTCATAAAAAGGAATTCTCCATTATTACTAAAATAAATAGTACCCCATCCTTAATAGGGTTATATTTCTTTTAAAAATATCAAATCCACTATACATTACATTTTATTAATTAAATTATGAGTACAATAACATATAATGCCTAAAATTTTATAGTTTGTATGTTTGTTTTTTATATTTAGAAATTTTGATTAAAACATTAATACAATTTTCTTTTAAGATTGAATCATTTATTATTTTAAAATTTGTTTTAATATTTTATATTAATAGATTATTTGAATAATGTGACACTAGAAGAATAAAATAGAAATTATCACATTTAAACAAAGAATTTTTTAATGTAGAAATAATGTAGGATTTATACTTATTCTTTTAAAACTCAAGTTTTAATCTTTTATCCTATTCTACACACTAGTTTGATGAGGTTAATTTATGAACATTTCCAAAATATGTCGGCCCTTGCTAACCAAGATGCCTCTTTGGCGTCCGAGGAGGATGACACTGAACCTAGCTGTTCGAAGTATAAACCTAATTTAAGTCTGGTTAGGATGGTCCTGAATCCACCCTCTATCCAGACTAGCATGATAACCCAAATCTGTGATCCCCAATTTGATAAATTCATCCCTGCTTCTAAGCCTGGAAGCACTACTCCTAAAGCTAAAGGTGCGAGAATGAATCCTCCTATCAAAAACCTTGTTTCCTATTCTAAAGATTCCCTTGAGTCTAAGTATTCTGGCGCTAATAGTATTTCTTCCTCTACTGCCCCTTCGATGGTCAAAGAGGTTATAACTGGGTCCCCTAGAGCCTCTAACTTTGCTAAAAGTTGCTTCAATCTTGAAAGGGATTCTTCTATTGATTTTCTGGGTATAATTAAGAATAATGCTACAGACCATTTCAAATTGTCAAAATGGGTTTTTCATGAAATTAATGAGCTCAAAATAAAAAACTAGGCCCTACAGAGTAAATTAGAATAAATGGGAGATAAGGTTTCGACATTATGCAAGAAGGATGTTGAGAGTAATGATAACATTGCTAGCAAAGAGATCCAAGACAATGCAGGTAAGGACAGATGGATTGAAATTGAATTGGAAAAAAATGAAAAATACTGTGAAAATAATTACTAAACAGAACAACAGGATGGAAAGACATAATGCCATCATTATCAACACTATGACTAAAAATTTGGAAAAAGCTCAACAAGGGTCTTTGGTTGTCGACTTGGAAGATGTGAAAGGAAAAAACCATGAAGATGACATTGGGATTTCAAAGAGAACCGGGGCCAATTTGAAAAGGAAGGCACCCCCCACACCAAATATGATTCAAACTTTCAAGAAGGGTGTCCAGGATATGTAGGACCTGGAGGCCGAGACTAAGTCTATTCTAAAGACTCTGGGTTAGTTGTTGCTGGTTTTTTGGACTGCGTTTTAGCTAGTTTTTTGTTTGAACTTCCTAGCCTTTTTTGGCTGGCTGTTGTTTCTTCTGGTTTTTTCTTTTATTGTAGCTTATTTTATCCGCTGGAATTTTTTGTCCTTCTCTTTCTTTTTTTCTAAACTTGGTGGTTTCGGGTCCCTATAAAACCCATTTTTTCCTTTATTTAAAAAAATAATTTTTTAATGTATAGTAAGTATTCTTTCAATCTAAAAAATGTAACTTTTTCTATAATAAATATTATTTTTGTATCATACTTATATATATATATATATATATATATATATATCTTTAAAATAATTCCTATAAGATACATATAGGATAAATTTAAAAAAATATAAAAAGAGGGAATGCTTAGAGATAGATAGAATTTGAATAGTCATACATTATTATTCAATGAAAGTAATTTTTTTTTTATGAAAAAGTTTTAAATGAAATGATACATTTTTTTAATTTATGCATTATTTACCAAAATATATGAGTCAATAATAATTGGATTATTTTCTCATTGATAATAATCATTAAGAAGAATTATTGACAAGAAATTATATTATCCAAAAAAATCTGCTACTAAAAAATAGAAGAGAGGATAAAAATATCAAATTTGTGAATGTTTTTACTAATTTATAATCATTGAGATTATCTTGAGATGAATAAAAATCACAGAAGCCAAAAGAAATTCATGAGAAATTAAGTACATAAAATATTGGGGTAATTTATGTAGGATATAAAATTTAGCATTATGTGAGATGTATAAGAAATAACCACTCTAAGTTATTTGATGGTATAAATCATTTGAATAATTTTTAATAAGAAATGAAAAATATAAATTATAGAATTATGATATTCAAAATGTAGAATGAAATTAATAACATGCCAATAATTTAAGAATTATGTTGAGAGATTATATTAAAAATGAAACAATCATTTAGAAAACATTTTAATTTTTAAAATTTTCATTTGAACTTTTCATATTTTGTTATTTTAGTTTTGAATACCATATTAATATATGAAAATTATCTTTTCTAATATTATAAATATGAATATTTATGAAGGGGTCCCATTCCTAATGCATGATACAAATTAATACAGCTATATATCTATGTCAAATTCTTATGTAAACCTAAGAAGGGTGATCAATCAAATTGAGAGAAATAAAAGTACCTACTAGCAACAAATTGAAAAATTATAAGAACAAAATTATACTATTTTAATTTTAATGTTTAAATTTCTCTATCAATTTTTTATTGAGTGACACTATTCTATAATGCATAACTTTAACTAGGAATTAAAACCTTCCTTTTAATTTTGATTAAATATTTCATTTAATAATAATTTTTGAATTAGTATTAACAATATTTTTAGACCTATATTATTTTGTAACATATTTCTCTTAGAAAAATAATAATCTGTTTCTTTTCATTGAAATAAGTGAATCAATGTGGAGTACACTATATATTTTTATATTTTTTTAATCATTTTTTTTCTAATGTCTTGAATAGAGTTTATTATATTTTCGTAATGGACCTAAATTCATTATAAAATAAAATAAAAGTAAAAACAAAAAATAAATAATATATTTTTTAAAGAGATAACTCTAACTTGACTATGTAATTACAAGATAGAATCTCCAAATGAATTCATTTGATCTCCTAAAAGGTGAAGAAAAATTTCTCTTTTGTTATCATTTTCATAGGTGTTGAGGAGACTTCATTAGGGGTTTGATTTAAGCCCATGGTGGTTCTATGAAGGGGGTTTCATCTAACCACCTTTAGTCAAATCCCCTTAGATGAAACACATTAAGGCTTAAATCATTGAATTATATAATGAATGAATGATTTTAGAAAAACATAAAGATGTCCTTATATGTGTAAAAAAATACATGGGCTAACATGGAAATTATATTATGATTTAGAAATCTAGCTCATGACCTATGAGGTGCAAATTACACATCCTCAAGTATTTTCCTTCTTACTAATAGTTCCCTTACACTTCTCAGCCTTTGAATTAACTACCAAGTACAACCACAATACTAGAAACCCTTTTATAGACATTTGATGAAGAGTCTCTTAGGAGACCATATGGTTTCTTGGGAAACCTATATTATGTTGCAGGGTTACTTAGGTCACCAACACTAGTAAAAATGGCAACTCAAACCTTCAAAAGGTGTGACCTATCATTTTTTAAAACACATAATTATTTCAATTTTTACCAGTTCTCCATCATTTAAACTCATGATTAAGAGTTATTTCTAGTCTTGACTATATTTCCCATGAATAATATTCACCTCTCTTTCCTTTGACATGTGAGAGGTTCATTTTTCCATTATCTCCAAGTTCTTGATAATAGATTGCATTACCCTATTCCCTTGATCCCAACACAAGGATTTTGAATCACACATATATATATATATATATATAGAATCAAACTATTTTATATTCTATCCTCCACCTAAAATATCCATAAGCTCATACAAGACTCTATGACTCTTTTCCCTTTTTCCCTTTTTTGCATTGAAGCTTCAAAGCTTCTATATTTTCTAAGAAATCATTAGTTTTCTAAATTCAAATGTTCCAAAATCCCCATTTTCATTAAGAGAAGGTCCATTTTGTTACATAGGAGGATCCAAAATAATTTTAACTCTCTAAGGAAAAATTCCAACATAGGCTCTATAAAAAGCTTCTTTAAACTTCATCAATTATTTACATTATTTAAAAAAGATTTTAGTAGCAATTAAAAATCTAAATTTTCTTTTAATAAGTAAAATTTTGTTGCATCTTCTTGGTTAGATTATAATTTTACTTTCTTTTATAGATTATAAATTTATTTTATTATTTAGATTAAAATAAATTAGTTTGATTTTTTTGCATCATTTAAAAACCCTAAATCCAAACATGGGGTGCCAAAATTGAATCATAAGGTTATATTTAGTAAAAACCTATTTAGTTGCATACATATAGAAAAATATTTTTTTCTTGTAAAATAATTTAACTAACTAACATTTGAATTTCTTAAGAAAGATACAAAAATACAAAGGTAGTTGATATCCATGGTAGATTGCATCATCATCATCATCATCATTATAATTGAAACCAAAAAAATAAAAAATCAAAGCTCTCATTTATTCCATGAGGCATATGATGAACTCAAAACATGAAAAAACATGCTTGCCTCTCTTTCCCAAGATTTTTTCCTCACTTATATTTCACACTCTATGTAGCTTAGGATGAATGAAGACTAGATCAGAGCAATCCTAAATGAAATTAGGGAGGATTTCCTATTGAGGAGATACCTATCAAAGAAAAGGTCAATAAAAAAAATAAAAAATAAAAATAAATAAAATACATAGAATCATAATAAACCTGACATGAATATTCAAAATTTAAGGCTAGCTCATAAAGAACACTATCGAATATGTTAGACAATGAAGTAACAGAAAAAGTATCCCTTTTTCCTTAGTTTGGGAATAATTAAAATGAGCTTAATTTTGCCTTGTTTTAGTGTTGTAATGTGTTTTACACATTCACATTAAGTTTAGGGCCTTTCTAAACTAAATGGTCTTAACTGTGCCTTATCTAGGGTGCAGTAAAGTGCACCTTTACACTTTCACACTAATCTAGGGCCTTATTAATTAATTTAGCTTAATTGGCCCCTTTGATTCAAATCCAAGCCTAACTAATTATAGATTCTAAGGGATAAAGCCCGACATTCTTAAATAATATTACATAACACTTAATTTTACAAGGTATGTGTCCTAGGTTAGTGACCTAGGACCCATTTTCCATCGAGCAAAAGGGTCCTCACTAAGTCCTAGGACCCCCTTTTTATGTAACGCCCCGCCACACAACCCTAGGGGAAGTTGCAATTAACAACACAAACACAATAATTTTTTATTTTTTTTATTAAGAACAAAAACATGAAAGTTCACTACACATTGCCAACAACCCCTAAGGTTACGAGACTGAGTTTACTTGAACCAAAACAAGAAACATGAATTAAAAAATAACATTTAAAATACTTAACAAACTAAATGCTCATACATTCCATCCAACATAACATTACATCAAAGCATAAGTAATTCCACATGATTCCAATAATATACTTTGCAATAAGATTACAACACTCATTCCCCGAATGAGGTAATTCCAACATACAAGGTTGCAAATTACAACTTCCACCTCAATACAAAGAGGGGTATTAAATTACATTAAAACTGAAAGAATAAAGCATGAAGAACTGGATCCCACGAGCTCTCATACTGGAAATCTCGTCCACACGAACAAGTAGATGACCCAACGAATTAAGGTGCACGTTCCACCCAACCATGTGATACTCGAAGGCTCACCCCCCGTGCTAGGAGATAGTAACAAGGAATTCCCGGCAGACCATCCACCACTAGACATAGGATAATCCACACTACACAACCAATCACATGAACAACGAAACAAAGTTTTATGCTTTGTTTGTTTTGACTCTGGTTTTGATTTTTTAAATAAAAAATTCATTTTTACAAAAATGAAATAAAAATAAAATTTTATTTTAAGGTTTTGTGGAGGGAGGGTTAGTAGCCTTGCACCCCCCATCTGCCCATGGGAGGCGCCACTCCCACAGCATCCCCATATGGGAGGCATGTGGAAGCAAAGCAGTTGTTGCCCACACACACTCCCGACATGGGGAGGTCACAAGGGTAGCCTCTCTCCAATATGGGAGGGGTTGTGCCCTAAACTTTACTTTGTTTTTTTTCATTTATTAAAAATTAAAGTTTGTTTTATTTTTTATGTTATTTTAATATTATTTATATATAATATATATATATATTATTTATATAATAATATTATATTATATATAATATGTTTATATATATAATATTATTTTAATGTTTAAATAATTTTGTTTATAATTAATTAATTCTATATAATGTATATATGCATTATGTATTTTTTTGGATAAATTAATTAGTTGAATTTAAATTAGTTATATTTAAATGATAATGATATATTTAAATATATATATTAAGTTGTATATATATTAAATATACACTTGTATATATATATATTTAATATATATATATATATAGATGAAATAAAGATTGATTTTTTTAATCAAATTATTCTATTTATCAAGTTGTGTGATTATTGAATATGATTGAGAAATTCAGAGTTAAATTATTGGGTTTTAAATTCCTCAACGCCATGAAACAAATCTTATATATTTTTGGATAAATGCAAGTAATGTAGATTGAGTTGACTGGATTTAGGAAATCCTAACCTTAGTTTATTTAATTGCCTGAGATGCTTTCTAAGTAATGTTTTCGTACATTCTAGATGTTGGGAAAAAGGAAGTAATTGTTTTATTTTAAAGATGATTTATTTTGAAAAGAAGAAATGATTTATTGATTTGTTCTGAATAGAAGAAGTAACTGTTTTATTATATTGTTATTTAAAAACAATTAAGAAATTGAACAGATGGTTTAAGTTTCATCTTTTGTCTGAAAGAGACGACATTAAGTCAGTTTTATTAAGGCTATAAATTACTGAATGTTAATGAAGGAAGTGGATTTAGGAAATCCAAACATAGATTTGATCCCTGGTTGATTGCCCTTCTTCAATGTATACTTCGTCTGTTTTCGCTTTGGGGAATTTGTTTTGAAGGGTTGTTAAGTCTTCCAGAAGGGGTTTATCTTTTGGGGTTGCATTATCATGTTAGTCAACCTTTTTTTTTCCTTGGATAGTGCGTATAGTTGTATCTTGTGGTTTTGCCCAGTTTCCACGAACGGGGATGGTTTATGCCTCCTTTGGTTCAGGAGTGGATCATGTGTTTCGTGCCTCCTATGGAAGGAGTGGGTTGTATGTTTTGTTGTCTCCAGTGTTTGGAGATGGTTTTGACCTTTGTTGCCTCCAGTGTTCGGAGAGGGTTTTGACTTTTGTTGTCTCCAGTGTTTGGAGTGAGTTTCATTTTGTGTTCCTCCTAGAGTTGGAGTGGTTTTATCTTGTTGGTATGCACTTGGGATTCTCTTGATGCTTGGGTATTTTTGGTATGTTGTCAAGTAGAAGAGTGGATTTTGTTAGGGGCCAAAGCCCAAAGAGGTAAACTGGGAAACCTTCAGAAGTGGTTTCAAGTGATAACTAAATTAATGTATTTAGAAGTAGGGTAGTTTTTCACACTAATTAAGATAATTGAGCCTCACTCATGGACACAAGGGCTTGTATAGACTTGGGATGAGACGGGAAGGCCTGGAATGGCAAGGTCATCTATCTTGTCCTTACGAGAGGTATTTGATTCCGCATGAGTAAGCATGGGTGCTAGGATTCGGTAGAGGCCACCAGGACAACTCATAGTGGGGGTCAGAGCCTAGGAAGATTCCCAAAGGATATCCCATGACGAACTATGTGATGACACTCTTTCTATGACAATGGTTGGTATTTGGTTTTATGAGTTTGGTCTTCTTATCATACTCGATTTGTTTTATTTCTGGAAGCAATGTGACCTATTTCAGTGATGTTGGAGTTGTACTTGTGTTATTCTTATGGTTGTATGGTTCATGTGATTGGTTGTGTCAGTCTTTGTTATCCTGTGTCTAGTGGTGGATGGTCTTTCCTAGGAATTCCTTGTTACTATCTCCTAGCATGGGGGGTGAGCCTTCGGGTATCATATGGTTGGGTGGAACGTGCACCTTAATCCGTTGGGTTGTCTTCTTGTTTGTGTGGATGAGATTTCTAGTTGGAGAGCTCGTGGGATCCAGTTCTTCATGCTTTATTCTTTCAATTTTAATGTAATTTAATACCCCTCTTTGTATCAAGGTGGAAGTTGTAATTTGTAACCTTGTATGTTGGAATTACTTCATTCGAGGAATGAGTGTTGTAATCTTATTGCAAGGTATATTATTGGAATCATGTGGAATTACTTATGCTCTAATGTAATGTTATGTTGGATGGAATGTATGAGCATTTAGTTTGTTAAGTATTTTAAATGTTATGTTATAATTCATGTTTCTTGTTTGGGTTCAAGTAAACTCAGTCTCGTAACCTTAGGGGTTGTTGGCAATGTGTAGGGAACTTTCATGTTTTTGTTCTTAATAAAATAAATAAATAAATTATTGTGTTTGTGTTGTTAATTGTAACTTACCCTAGGGTTGTGTGGCGGGGCGTTACATTTTACATAGCATTTAACATCCCCTGAAGTGTATCCTAGTTAAGTGTGCTAGGAACCATTCAGCGCATAGTGAATGGGTCCTCACTTACCTTAGGACCCCGCTTGGAATATGTTTTTGGTGGTATTTTAATGATTTGAAATCCTAGATCTGATGTCAACTTGTGTTATTTGAATTTTGAGAATTAAGAATAAGATAAGTATAAATATAAGTTTATTTCACTAAGTTTCATCCTAGATCTTCATAAGCAATTAAGAGAACTTTCAAAAGATAATTATATAGAATTCAAGAGAAATTATAAGGCATTCGAAGGAATATTTGAAGAATTTTATTGCGACAATCAAGATATCAATCATCATGTCAAAGGCATAAGGCATCATGTATGTTGTTGAGCTAATGTGGTGATGTAGCATTGTTGATCCAATTCAAGCATTGTTTCATATCTAGTTTCATGATCAAGATCTACACTCATGGAATCCATTTCATGCTAAGTTTTATATTTATCCAAGGTTCAATTGAGGATTGGTGAGTAGTGACATTGTTTTGTTTATTCATCTCTCCTTTTATGCATTGTTTCATTCCAAGCTTTAATTACCAATATGGGGTTTGACCAAGGTAAATCCCTATTCTTTATCAAAACAACATTTTTCTTCTCTTTTGATGTGTCATTGCAGCTTTTAGGTTGAAGATCAATTGGAAAGAAAATTTTGTCAAAGTTGCAAAATTTTCAAAGTTGCAAAATTGTCAAAGTTGTCATCTTTCTTGCAAGATCACAAAAACTAAGCTACAAATTTTTTTTTCGAGTTTCAGACAGTTTCCCACTAGGATTTGGGAGTGCAGACATTGAAGAATATAACCCATAAAGCATTTTTCTAGAACCCCAACCATGACCCATTTGCCACTAGGTGAATGAGTCCTTAGTGAGGCCCGAAAAAGAAATTTTTTACAATAGGTACATAGCTTTTACCATCTTAAAACCTACATTTTTTACTATTATATCAGTTAGGTTTATTTTTTTATATTTTTTTATGCATAATTGAATGAAATAACTTGTGAAAAGAGAGGTTAACCATCTTGATTACATTTTAATGTTTCCCTCATCATCTCCCCCTCTCCTTTCCCAAACATTTTATTTTGGTGAACTCATCTTTTTGAGCATTGTAGTTTTCTAATTTTAGGAGTCCTTTTCATCCTAGGTTTAGATATTACATTCATTTTCATTGGATTAGATCTCATTTAGGGTGTTTAGTTTGCATTCAAATTTGCATCTCATATAGGGTTTTAGGATTGCATTATTTTTGCATTCTTTAAATCTAAAAATACAAAAAAATCAACCATTTTGCATATCATCTTGCATCAAATAAACTTGCATTTGAAATTGCATATCAAACTAGGTGTTTTATTTCATCATTTTGTCACATTTTGTACTTAAATTTCACATTTCATTTACAAAAAATTGAACCTGAAACTTACTATAGCAAACTGAATCTGAAAAAGACTAAAAAAGACCTAAAAATTAGTAAAAATTTGTTTCAAAAACCTCATCTAGGACCCATTCTCCATAGGCAAAATGAGTCTCTAATTAGGATATAATCTAAATTTTTGGAATTCAAAATCTTTAGTTATGTGTTTCTGTTTGCTATCATCATATCTCTATTATAGTTTGTTGACTTTTTCTTTCATTCATTTCATTATATCTTGCTTAATTTGGAACATTTTGTGCATTTACTAAATTCAAATTTTCATTTACAACATTTCATTTTCATATTTTTTCATAGTGTAATTAGAAAAATTACCTTGTTTCAAGTTTGAAAACTGAAAATGGATAAGTGTTTTAGCAATGTGTGGAAGCCCTTGTTCTCCTTGGTTGATGTTTCAAGTTGTTTTTTCGGAAATGATCCTAATGCAATTGAACCTACTCATGGTCACTCAACTCCTAATGAGTTTCATCTTGAAAATGACCTCATTGGAGAAGATGATGCTAGCATGAATGAATTCATAAATGATTACCTTAACAATATTGAGAATAATGCATCTTTCTATCCTTCCATGAAACAATCAAAACAACTTGAGATGTTTGGTCATTTACATCCTGAGATTGAGTCACAAAATAAGCTTAAGCTTCCAACAATAAGTTAACCTAGATCCTCTAATAAAGTGCATACCCATCCATCTTATATTAACAAAGTGACCAACACTCCTATCAACCTTGAAGAGACTTATGGCCAAGGCTTTAATATTTTCACTAGCCATGAATGTGACATAACTAATGACCATGGAATTCATAAACTTTTAGAGAAAATTCCTATTGAACAAACCAAGGGATTAAGATATAAATATCCTCCTCCTGACATAAGTTTCCTCCTTCCTAAAGAACAACCAATGCCTCATAAGAATGATAGGATCATCTCAAGTCCTCGTTCTCAATGCCTACCTCAACAAGTTGGTGAATCTAGCAAGCAACAAAATCCTTATAAACTCAAGAAACTAAAATTTCCATATCCTATGTTTGAAAATGAAAGGATCTTACACAAGCTTCTAAATCAAGGAATTATAACATTACCACCCATTAGAGAAAATCCACATCCAAATCCTAAGAACACAAACAAGTCTCACTGTCAATATCATAGATGCATTGGGCATAGTACTAATGAGTGTCGTACTTTAAGGAGAGTCTTTAAACAATTGGATATCATAAAAATAGTCCCTTAAAGAATGCCTTTCACTCCTTGCCATGTAATAGTTGTAGGGTCATAATATTCTCACTATTACATGATTTACATTCATTGCAAATCATTCTTTTTATCACAAGTAGCTCATTCTCATCACTTATCTCAACTCATCCTTATCCTACACTTAGTGGGGGCAAGGTATTAGTTATCCTTTTCCTATTTTTGGGATCTAATGTTGTCCCTGTTGTTAGTTGTCCACCTTCAATTTATACCAATGAAGATTGGGATGTGGATGACCTGCTATAGGTTGAATCACATGTGCCTTACTAGTCTTTTGCATTGTTTTTCTTTTCATGTTATTTATTTGATTCCATATGTGTAATGTAATCCCTTGTATTGTTGTGTTTGATGTATCTCTCCCTCTTTTGTGCATTCCTCTATATGTATCTACATTCTTCTATATGTTGTAAACATTTTATCTTTTTCATGTATCTTGTGTTGTCCTTTTGGGGATGACACAAGGAATCGAGACATTTAGGTCTCTTCCATGTTGACCCAAAAGGATTTTTATTTGTTTTCACTCTCTTTGTCCCATTCTTCTAGTTTTATGAGTATTTGAGGAATTATGATGTTTATGAGCTCTAAATAACATTGTAGCAAAGACATACCGACCCTGAATCTATATATCCCTTACATGTATTCTTGGGGGAAACCCCCCCTCCTTTTTCATGGTGTAGCTTTATTTCGAAAACATATGACTAGGCATAGGTTTTTTCGAGGAAATCTCTCATGTCCTAGGAGTAAACATTGGCTACTTTAAAGCAATTTCTCACAACAATAGTGTTAGCAACTGCTTTAAAGTGGGGGCATACATCAATGATATCTTTCAACATTTTTGCATGTTTCATGGTGTGATTTTATTTCTTATGATGCATCATTTTCTTGGTGTTGTCATTGGGTTTGATGTCCTCCAAGAATATGATATTTCTAAGTGTACAACTTTCTCTTAGTGGCTTGATGTGACTTGAGGAATCCCATAAGTTGAAATCTATTATTCTTGACTTGTCCTCTCTTGGAGACATTAGGCACAATGTTCCCTAAGAAGAAGACCTTACATGAAAAAAGAAAAAGCCCCTTGAATAAAAACATATATACATAATATTTTCCATAACACACCATCTTAAGCATGAGACAAGAATGTGAGTGGCACCCTATCAGAGTTATCAAAGGGATAGCCTTGGTATGATAAGTATAGTGAAAGCTAATGCACTCGCATGAATTTATCACTAAGCCACCTTCCTGGAGAGATACTCACCTAGTGGATAGCTTGAGGTTCCACTATCCTAGAGTGAGCACAAAATCAATAGTTTAGATGTGTTCGACATCACATTGGACCATCTAGTCTTGATTTATTTGTTGTTCTTTGATAGTGTATGAGTATTTATATTTGTCATTGTTGCATACATAAGCATCTTGAATGTCTACTTTAGTGTGAGTTTGATGTGGGGTCACACTCTCACTAAAGTGGGGAAAAATGTAGTAATGGAAAAAGCATCCCTTTTCCCCTAGTTTGGGGATAATTAAAATGAGCTTAATGTTTCATTGATTTAGTGTTGTAATGTGTTTTACACATTCACATTAAGTTTAGGGCTATTCTAAACTAAATGGACTTAATTATGTCTTATTTAGGATGTTGTAATGTGTACCTTTACACTTTCACATTAATCTAGGGCCTTATTAATTAATTGAGCTTAATTGGCCCATTTAATTCAAATCCAAGCCTAATTAATTATAGATTCGGAGGGATAAAGCCCAACACTCTTAAATAATATTAAACATGACTTGATTTTACAAGGTATGTGTCCTAGGCTAGTGACCTAGGACCCATTCACCACCTGGTGAATGGGTCCTCACTAAGGCCTAGGATCCCTTTTTACATTACATTTAACATCCCTTGAAGTGTGTCCTAGTTAAGTGTGCTAAGAAACATTCACCACATGGAAAATGGGTCCTCACTTAACTTAGGACCCCCTGTTGGAATATGTTTTTAGTGGTATTTTAATGATTTGAAATCCTATATCTGATGTCCACTTGTGTTATTTGAATTACATAAATTAAGAGTAAGATAAGTATCAATATAAGGTTATTCCACTAAGTTTCATCTTAGACCTTCATAAGCAATCAAGAGAACTTTCATAAGAGCATTATAGAGCATTCAAGAGAAATTAGAAGGCATTCAAAGGCAGATTTGATGAAGTTTATTGCAATAATCAAGATATCAATCATCATGTCAAAGGCATAAGGCATCATATATGATGTAGCAATGAAAATATAATTCAAGCATTGTTTCATATCTAAGTTCATGATCAAGATCTACACTCATGGAAGCCATTTCATGCTAAGTTTCAGATTTATCCAAGGTTCAATTGAGGATTGGTGAGTAGTGAAATTGTTTTGTTCATTCATATTTCCTTTTATGCATTGTTTCATTCCAATATTTAATTACCAAAATGGGGTTTGACCAAGGAAAACCCCTATTCTCTAACAAAACAACATTTTTCTTCTCCTTTGATGTGTGATTGGAGGTTTTAGGTTGAAGATCAATTGGAAATAAAAAGTTTCCAAAGTTGCCAAATTTTAAAAGTTGTCATCTTTCTTACAAGATCACATAAAATGAGCTACAAAATTTGTTTTTAGGTTTCCAACAATCTCCTGCTAGGATTTGGGAGTGCAAGCATTGAAGAACAAAACCCAGAAAGCATTTTTCCAAAACCCCAATAAGAACTCAAACTCATTCGCCACTAGGCGAGTGAGTCCTCAATGAGGCCAGAAAAAGAACTTTTTGAAATAGGTATACATCATTTTACCATCTTAAAACCTACCTTTTCTACTGTTATATCAGTTAGGTTTGCTTTTGATATTCATCTATGCATAATTGAATGAAATAACTAGTGAAAAGAGAGGTTAACTATCTTGATTACATTTTAATCCTTCCCTCATCATCTCCCCCTCTCATTTCCCAAACATTTCAGACAATAATTAAATGTCATTCATGTAATAAGAACACAAAAATTAACATACTATAAAATTTAACCACATAATTATGTTAGATAAACATAAAAAAAAATCCAAACCACCCATCAACATCCCACTCAATTCCATCTTGAAATTATAATATACCACAATAAATTTTCTACCATCCATGATATTCTACTTGGATGTGAGGTAGACAATCCCTTGATTCTACCCTTTCTTTAATGGTTTTTTCCATGAGATCAAGAGTGAATTGGTAGGCATCTATTAGTAAGGATACAACATGTGTATTATCTAGAGAGTGACCCATTCATGTGGTAATTTAGTTGATTTTGACCATCACATATTTTAGTGAACCTAACATGAACTACAAATCCTTCGAGGGGGGGTACTTCATGTTTTGTTATATTGTCTTCTTTCCACCTCCATTTCTATATTTTTCATCCATTCCATTATTTTTTTATGAGTTCAGTACCTTGAATATTTAAGAATTAGATAGTTCTTAGGAGTAGGTTCCTTATAGTGAGCTCCTTTCACCCCTACATTTGATAGATAGCTTCCACCATACCCTATGGAAAAAATATCCATCATTATAAATTTGAAGATAACCACTTAAATGTTGGAATATAAGAGTTACATAATTTTTTTACCTTAAACAACCTATATTATGGCTAAGATAGCATACTCTAATAGAAAAAAGATCAAGGAAGAGGACACCAAGTGCTTGTTTGATCTAAAATACACCAACACAATCATCATATTATGAGGTATAGGGACACAACCACCCAAATAGATAATGATGTGAGATACTAGTAAGAAATTTATAAGGGACTTTCAAATCCCTCCATGTAGCCTTCCAAGATAAATAACCCACAAAAAATTAGGTGTATCCTAGACAACTTATAAATGAATGAGATGGTGGTGCTACTCAAACCAATTGAAGATGGTGTTGTCACGTGAAATTGCACCATACTAAACATGGGCTCAACATTCCACTGACACAATGGAAATGACCTCAAGGTGTTAGACCTTGCAAGATGGGGTCAAGTGTCTAGAGAAGATTTACTTTCTCTTTTGATCTAAGTGTAGATGTGTTGGACCAAACCAACACATAGTTCAACCTACCACTACCCTACTCTAACCAACTTACAAGGGAAAAGGGATAGAAGGAATGCATGAAAGGGAAAGAGGAGGTGATATACCAAAATATAAATGTTTCTTATTGCTAAAATCACACAAATTATCAATGAAATTAACCGTAGTCTTACACAATTCTCTATTTTATCAACTTTTAAGGGAAAAATATGAAGGTTAAGGTTAGTAAAGATGTTGGAAGGAAAGTAGAACATTCATAAAAACACCTACAAACCTTACTAACACATGTATACATAAAATATGACAAGATAATGTTCAAACATGAAGGTAAAAGGCATACACAACATATCTACAAGAGAGAAGAGGTAAAATAAACAACTTTCATTAATTTAGAGGCATAGCCAATTTTACAATTGTAGAATGCAAGAATTGCAATGTTTTTCAAAGAAAACCCTAAGGAAGAGCCTAGAAGAAGAACCCTTACATTGAATACAATGCTTTCCTTTATAGTTTTGGAATTTAATTGAATGATTTTCACAAACCCTTACTCAATTAGGGTTAGAAAATAGATGAGAAGATCTAATTA
Organism: Sequoia sempervirens; assembly: GCA_007258455.2. Lineage (NCBI taxonomy): Eukaryota > Viridiplantae > Streptophyta > Pinopsida > Cupressales > Cupressaceae > Sequoia > Sequoia sempervirens. The sequence continues at coordinate 197,608,065 of VDFB02379711.1, read as the reverse complement.
GATTGGATGTAGATGGCATGGCCCCACAAAATCCATGTTGAAATCCAACTAGAATGACCTAGACATGCATTTCATGCCTATGCATTGATGAACTATTTGCAAGTAAAGAGCATAGATCCTTCAAATATCTTTCATGAAATTTGATCAAGATATGTTTTACAACATGCCAAGAGCTATGACACCACTTCTGCATTCATTGTAGTATGGATAATTGAATCAAAAAACACTCTACAACTTGAAAGATCGGATCTAGAAGCTAAAATGTTGCTCAGTCATTACTACAACTCTTCTTATGAAGATAGAGATGCTAGCCATTGAAAAATTTGAATTTGGGTTATAGATCTAAAAAAAATGATGCTCTAAATACATTGATTGGAGCTTGAAAATATTTAAAAGAGTCTCGACCAATTGGAAAATATTGTATCAAAGCCAAAGTTGCATGTCATCAGAGTGGGCATCTAAAGAAAAATCATTGAAGAGGTTGTTGACATCATTAGAGGGCATGCGTTAGATTTTCCATGCCTCCATGGTCTAAAATAAGTCCCACCATGAATGACTCACAGGCTAGCAGAAACAATGCCACATGTCAATTTCTCATGATTCTGTATTCAAAATTTGACCTTTCATGAAAAGCTCGCAAATGAGAAAAATCATTGAAAACATGCCACATGTCCTCTTTCTACAACTTTGCTCTTGGAAAAGTGACCCACCACAAGAATTTTGTGGACATGTAGAAACCAAATGATGAGATGACAAATGTCACCTTTTTCACCCTTTGCAGCTAAAAATGAATCCTAATTGAGGATTTCATGGGCTTGCAAAATTTATACCATGTGTCACCTTCTCACATTTTTGTAGCTAATAAATGGTGCTCTAATACCATGTTAAATCTATGAGAAATTAAAATATAAAAGAATATTAATTTTTTATTTTAGACTACACACATTTCAATCAGTAGATGATTGAAGTTCAAAATAGTAGAATAGAGAATGTAGCATGAAATAAAAATGCAAGAGAATTTATGTAATGCTCACATTAATCCATATATATATATATGGCAAAAAAATTGATTTTAGGGGTTTGTACAAACCTATTGGTTCAACCAAACCCATTAGGGGTTCGCTAGAACCTGAGTTCAGGCCAACCCTTTTAATGCTTTCCCACCAAAAAAGCCAACAAATCCCTTTATAAAAGGGGGGTTCGAATGAACCCTGGTTCCAACGAACCCCTAGAGGTTGATTTGAACCCCCCTTATTCCTCAGCCCCCCCTAAGACACAAAGAAACATGAATTTTGGCAATTCGGAGCTCAAGTTGAGGATGAAAATGGAGGAATCTTCACAAACCCTAACTGGAATCAAGTAGTCCCTGAAGCTATCCAACGAATATAATTTTAATATGTTTTGGTTTATTATTTATTTATTTTTTACTTTTATTAAACATAGGTTTTTCATTGAAAATGAAGGTGTCTCTCCTACACATGTGGAAAAATAGCATATTATCAAAAATTGAAAAATATGAGTGCACCAGATATTGAAGTCCTTTATCCAACCAAAAAATGAATTTCGATATACAAAAAAGTTATGCATTATAATGATGCTATGTTTGAATTGTAATTGGTTTGACTTTGAAACTTGATTAAAGAAAAATATTCAATAAAACTATCTAACCAAGTGGAAGCACTAGATATCAGAGTTATGAATATAAATTCAAAGAATTAGAATTTTATCCTTCATGGAAAAAAAGTTCTACACTATATGGTGTCCGTCACTTTTAAAATGTTGTTTTGAAAAAACTAGTTTTCGTGGGAGATGGAAAAAAAAGTGCAATTTGATTTTAAAAATTTTGAAAAAAATATTTTTAGAATCTGCAGACAAAATGTAAAGAGACTCTAGTTTGCATCATCTCCAAATTCTTCACAGTTTAGCCGCTATAGGTGCCCGAATGTGAAGATTTAGTAAAAAATAATAATTTCAGTGTCCAATTTGGCCAAAAATTGTAAACCACTATTGTGGGATCACCTATATATATATATATATAGGCATATAGTCGTATAGGAATATACATCTAAGATAAGTGATAAATTCAATTACAGTGAATAGGTGGGAGTTTTACCTATATACTTGGTAATTTTCAAAAGGTGTTGTTGCACCTAGTTAGATTATAAAGACAAATAAATGGTTATGAGAGGTGGTTAAATCCATAAGAAGGTGTGATACTTGACTACCCAAAGTGGGAAAGAGTGATTCATGTCACTAATTGATTGTGATATGCACTCTCATAATAACCATGCCTAAGTCAACCTAAACAAGCATAATAATATGTGTAAGAAAAAGAAATATTCATAAATAAAAAATCTACACTAATAGAAAAAGCATGGTGAAATTGTGCTATCTCAACATCCCATTTGGAATTATCATCACTCTTGGTAATATGTGAAATTGGTTCCCAAATGGATAGCTAGAGAATCTCCTTTGGTAGATTTAAAAGTATAAAAATGTTAAAAAATATTCATTGAAAGATACATTTTTACTCTTTATGTTGGACTCCTACTAATTTATGTTGGGAAAATATGTCTCAACCTTGCAAATACATAAGGTATTGTTGATATGTCAATGCGGGGGGGTGTGGTGGTTGTAGGGGGGTACCCCCCTTGCGGGGGTCTAGGGCTAGTGTGCCTCAACGAGGGTTCGGGGGTAGCGCCCCCAAAAGCTACATTTTATGTATATTTTATTATTGCAAATCTAGACCGTTAGTCATTAGGTTTCATATCTAACAATCAATATTTTGTTGGATTGAATTTCCCTAGAAGGAAACTCTATTTTATGAGGATTTTGTATTATGGATGTGTATTATGATGTATTCTAAGAGTCTGATAGCGGCTATGTTGTCTTTGGATCTCTGAGTGGTAATACTATTGTGAGAAGCTTGCTTTACAAGTATATTGTAATCTTTGTGATTTTTGAATAACATATTGTGTAGCTTTTGGAGTGTGGTATTTTTCCCCCAAAAGGGTTTTCCCCATGTAAATCACTATGTTATGGTATGCATGATTTTTATGTCTATTTCTATTTAATTTTCTATAACTGTTAAAGATCTGTAAAATTTTTGCAGTATTCTCCTCGCAAGATTAATGTAGAAAGTTGTTCTGCTACGTTGGCTTCCCTACAAGTGGTATGAGAGCTTTATCACCTTTGGTTTTAGTTGTGGGTTTTTGGGTTTTTTGAACTAATCCAGGTTTGAGTGGGAGCTTGTGTAGAAGACAACTTGTGATCTTGTTGTAGGAATTTTTAGATGGCAAGTTCATTAAGGATAATAGAGGTGGATAAAGTTTTTGGAAACAACTTTGAAATATGGAAGCTGAAGATGGGGGATCTTTTAATAGATTGATATTTGTGGGATGTTGTTGATGAGAATGTCTCAAGGCTTGGAGACCCTACTCAAGCTGCTTAGTATGATGTTATGGACTATAAAGCCAAGGGTTTAATCAAATTATGCTTGGAAGACTCTGTTTTAATCAATGTCCATGAACATACCTCTGCACAAAAACTATGGAAGAAGCTTGGTGAAATGTATCAAGCCAAATATTTAGTGAACAATATTTTCTTTAGGAAGAAATTATATTCCTTGAGAATGGAAGAGGGTGGATGAATTACAGACCAATTGGAAGCATTCAATATGTTGGTGGCTCAGTTGGCATCAGTTGGTGTCAAAATGGATGAGGAAGAGAAATGTCAAATCCTGCTTTGTTCGTTGATTGATTCATGGGATTCTCTTGTTATGGTTATTGAGAGTACTTCTATTATATTGAAGACTGAAGATGTGGTGGGTTCTTTTCTTTCTAAAGAGATGAGGATGAAGGTATCCATCAGTGCCAAGGAGGCCCTGAATGTTCATGGAAGACCTAAGGAAAAAGGAAAGAAGAATGAGAAGCGTGACAAATCTAAGTCCAAGGGGAGATCTAAGTCTCCTGGAAAGTCCAAAGTTATTTATAGGAATTGTAGTAAGCTTGGACATGTTTGTAAGAACTGCAAAGAAAAAAAGAAGAAAAAGAAGAAATTAGATTATGTTTTTGAGTCTGAGAAGGAAGATGGTGACACATTCATTGTAGCTTTGGAAACTCATGTAGGTAATGATGCATGGTTAATTGAATCAAGTGCATCTTTCCACATGACTTTTAATAGATATTGGTTTTTTGAACATGAAGAATTTGATGGAGGTGAGGTGTACTTGGGTGATGATTCTCATTTAGACATTGTTGGCCATGGTAAAGTTAAAATTAGATTTCTTGATGGTAGAATAAGAAAGATTAATGGTGTTGCATATCCCTGGTTTTGCACAAAATTTTTTATCTGTGAGAAAACTAATAGATGCAGGTGTGCAAGTAGTATTTTATGATGCAGGATGCAAGATGGTCAGAGGTGCTATGGTCATTGCTAGAGGTGTTAGATATAGCACATTGTATAAGTTTGATCCATGCACTGTTGAGCGCAATAGTAATTTTGTGAAAAGAAAGTCTATGGAAGAAGTGATTGTTTTACCTTTAGCAGATGGTCAAGGCTTTTGGGTACCCAAGGGTGCTCTCTCTACTAAATCAAAGTTACCTGTAGAGAAAACTATGTTATGGCACCAAAGACTTGGCCACATTGGAGAAAAGGGTCTAAAGACCTTCAAAAATAGAAACCTCATTGAAGGTTTGTTTCATTACATAATATTGAATTTTATTTTTGTGAGCATTGCATTTATGGAAAATAAAACCACATTTAGTTTTACTCAAGTTCTCATAAATATTGTGGGTATGTGCAGGATCATGATGGGTCAAAAAGTGGCAATATGATGGGTATGTGGTTGACGAACTTTTTTTTCCCCAAAATTGATGAAACAAAAAGGGTTTTTAAAGGAGATTATCATATTTCCACCAATATAAATTATACTTTACTTTGAATTTAATACGTAATTATTATTCATTTTCTATTTAAATTACAACTAAAGTCTGATTGATAGTGATTGAAAAAATCTATAAGCTTTCAAAGCGGTATCACATTTTTGAATCCAAAACATGTGTCACATTCTATGTTTCACATACTATAGGATTAAAAAGAAAAATTGAATTTCATGAAGTTTTACCAATTTAAGGTGGTCAAACATATGATTTTTTTATATTTTTTTAAGAATTGGCTCAAAATTCTTATTTAATTATTTACATAGAAAAAGTACAAAAAAATATGCATCACATCGGGGACCGTGAGTCCTCTATTATATCTAAAATCTTATAAAAAAAATATTATCATTTTATTGTGGTTAGGGTGGTTAGGCAGACACCTACTTCTTACTTTCCTAAAATTTAATTCTTGCGTGAAATTTCAAATTTTCACCAACTAGATTTTTTTTTCTTAAAAACAAACCTAGTAGTTTAAACTAGATTCAATTTGCTCACGATTCTGTTCTTACATATTTTTGGAAATAATATAGATAACTTATTCAAATTTTTACGTCATTTTGCCTAACTCTGATTTTTCTGATTTTTTTGCCACTTAAGGGCCTGTTTTTCCATCATGATCCTGCACATACCCTTGTGGTGTATTGGATCTTATTCATTTTGATGTGTTTGGTCCTATAGATGTTCCTTCAATAGGTAAATCCACATATTATGTTTCATTTATTAATGATTACAATAGGACTTTGGTATATTTTCTAAAGAATAAATTTGAAGTTTTCAGTCGATTTAAAGAATTTAAAGCAATGGTTGAGTTGCAGACTAGAAAGAAAATAAAATGTTTGAGGATAGATAATGGTGGCAAATTTTTCTCTAATGATTTTGATAGATTATGTAAAGACTATTGTATTGATAGAAAAAATACTACTCCATATTCTCCACAACATAATGGAGTTGTAGAAAGAATGAACATGACATTGATGGAGAAGGCTAGGAGTATGTTGAGTGGTGTTGGTCTAGGACAAAGGTTTTGGGTTTGAAAGTTGTTTCCACTGCTTGTTACCTAATTAATAGGTCTCCTACATCAGCTCTTGTTGATAAGACTCCTATAGAGGCATGGTCAGGTCACCTTCATTAAGACATCTTAGAGTTTTTGGTTGTGAGGCATATGCACATGTGCCAAAGGAGAAGTGAACAAAGTTGAAGAAAAAGACTACAAAATGTATCTTCTTTGAATATAGTTATGGTGTGAAAGGATACAAACTTTGCATATAGTAGTTATGTTATTTTTAGAGAAACTAAGCCTTCTTCTGTTACAATGTAGCCAGAAAAAAGTAAACAGGAAGTTGTGATTTAATTCCCTTCTGCACCTAAGAAAGTTGAATCAAGGCCCATGGATAAACAAGAAGCTGAAGAGAGCTCATCTAGCTTTGAATCTTTAGAAGAGGAGGAAGAACCTCCAACTCAGTTTGTTTGTAGGTCTACAAGGCATAGACAACCACCAAAAAGGTATTCACCTAATGATTTGAGATGCATTTTTTCTTTTAATACTAACATGGATGAACCCAAATTGGTAGAAGAGGCATTAGGTATGAATGATGCAAAATCTTGGAAGATTGCTATGGATGAAGAAATGATAGCTCTAAAAAATAATAATACATGGTAGCTTGTACCATTTCCTAAAGGAAGAAAACCTATTGGTTGCAAATGGTTATTCAAGAAAAAGATTGGTTTAGGTGGAGGTATTGAGAAGTATAAAGAAAGGTTGGTTGCAAAAGGTTACTCTCAAGTCGAGGGAATTGATTATGGTGATATATTTTCTCCTGTTGCAAAAATAACATCCATTAGATTTTTGCTTTCTATTGTTGCTGCTTATGATTTAGAGGTTGAGAAAATGGATCTGAAAACTTCTTTCCATCATGGTGACTTGGAGGAGGATATTTATATGACACAACCAGAGCACTATGTGGTGAAAGGTAAAAGTAAACTGGTTTGCAAATTGAAGAAATCCTTGTATGGCCTTAAATAGAGTCCTAGGATGTGGTACCAAAAATTTGATACATATGTGTTGAATTTGGGATTTGAACATTCTAAATTAGATCATTGTGTTTATTATAAAACTTATGCTGATCATTTCATGTTTATTGCATTATATGTTGATGATATGTTATTTATCCGTAAAGGGAAAGGTATGATTTTAGAACTGAAATATCAACTTGCTACTAAGTTTAAAATGAAAGATCTTGGTGTAGCTAAACACATTCTTGGGATGGAAATTAGAAGAGATATAGTGATCAGAAAGCTATGGCTTGGCCAAAGTGAATATGTCAATTCAATTTTATAGAGGTTTAATATGCAGGATTGTAGACCATTGCATGTTCATTTTCTAGCTAGAACAAAGTTATCTATTTTAGATTGTTCAACATCTCCATCAGAGATAGAAGACATGAGTAAAGTGCCTTACCAAAGTGCAGTTGGAAGTTTGATGTATGCTATGGTTTGTACTGACTAGACATTACCCAAGCAATGGGAGTTCTTTCCAAATATATGTCTAATCCTAGTAAAGAGTTCATTGGGGTGTTGTTAAAAGAGACTTCAGATATTTGTGTGGCACCTCAAATTATTCCTTCTATTATCATAGTAATATATGACTAAAGATGAGATTTCCCTTGATATTCATGGTTATGTGGTTCAGATTGGGTAGGTGATGTTGATAGTAGAAGATCCACCAGTGCTTATGTTATTACTTTATTTGGTGGTACAATTAGTTGGATGAGCAAGCGATAGGTTGTGGTTGCTTTGTCTAGTACTGAAGTGGAGTATATGGAAACTACACATGCTTGTAAAGAAGCCATTTTGCTTAAGAGACTATGTTCAAATATTGGAATTAAATAGGGTGCAATGAAAATTTATTGTGATAGTCAAAGTGTGATATGTCTAGCCAAGAACTCGAAATTTCATGCCAGGACCAAGCACATTGATATACAATATCATTTTGTTAGAGATATGGTTGAAGATGGCAGGGTGAAACTAGTTAAGGTAGAGACTTTGATGAATGTTGTTGATTCTTTAACTAAGCCTATGAGCACAAAAAAGTTCAGATGGTGTTCAGATACTATGGGCCTCTCAGCCCCTAGAAATTAAGAGATGATGTTTTTACACCCTCTTTTTGTTGTTGCAAGGTGTTCAACAAGTTGGAGATTTGTTGGGAAAATATGTCTCAACCTTTCAAATACATAAGGTACTATTGATAAATTAGTGTGAGGGAGGGGGGTTGTAGGGGGGTACCCCTGTAGGGTTTCAGGGGGGCTCACCCCCTTTGATTGGGGATCCAAGGACAACATGCCTCGGCGAGGGTTCGAGGGAAACACCCCTGAAATCCACATTTTATCTATATATTATTATTGTAAATCTGGATTGTTCGTCATTAGGTTTCATCTCTAATGGTTGATATTTTATTGGATTGACTTTCCCTAGAAGGAAACTCTATTTTATAAGGGCATTGTATTATGGCTATGTATTATGATGTATTCTGAGAGTCTGATAGTAGTTGTGTTGTCTCTAGATCTCTAAGTGGTGATACTCCTTTGAGAAGCTTGCTCTGCAAGTATATTGTAATCTTTGTGATTTTTAAATAATATATTAGGCAACTTTTGGAGTGTGGGGTTTTTCTCCTGAAACTTGGGTTTTCCCCAAGTAAATCATTAGGTTATGACCTATGCATGATGTTTATGTCTATTTTTGTTTAATTTTCTATAATTGTTAAAGATCCGTAAAATTTTTGTAGTATTCTTCTCTCAAGATTACTGTAGAAATTTGTTCTGCTACCTTAGCTTCTAGGTTGCAATTTCAACTACATCAAGCTCATTAAAATAATGAGACATAATTCCTTCTAGATAAATAGGATGGTCATAGGAGAAATCTATTTATATTCTCTCTATATTGAACTTAACCCTGGAAACTAGGATGTACGGGTATCATTAAGCTAGAGATCTAATTTGAATCTTTGATTTCCTTGTGGATTTTCAAGACTCTTAGTTGAGATGATCATATCCTCTTCCAACATTGCTTGTTTCTTTCTATAATTTTTAGAAACTTGAGTGGGGTTGACATATAAGGAAACATGATAAATACTAAGCTATTAACCTAAAATATTCCTTTCCTACAAGATGCTAAATATTAAGTTATACTACCTAAAATATTACTTTTCTACAACCAATATTTTGAATACATAGCAAGAGACAATTAATGTCTTTGTATGCGAGGAGAGATTTCTTAGACTTGGTCTTAGCTTCATTAGCTTCTTCTATTTGATGAAATTAATTGGTGCAATTCAATGAACACCCCTTGGAAATATAACTCTCTATGTAAGGTAAAATTCCATGTAAGAAAGTAGTTTATACTTTTACGGATTGATGATATCTTCTAGCCTTTGATTGCAAACCTTAGTAATCTCTAAGTTCTCCTTTTATATTTTCCATAGTGACCAAAAAATCTTTAAAGATATAATAAATTTGGTTAGTGGATACCTTCTTATCAAGAGCCATACTATTGCACTAGGTAACTTCAAACTAAATATTGATATTAGATATGTGGTTGTCAATTAAAAAAAATTCCTCTTATGCTAATATACCAAAGTATCATGTCCAACTTTCATTTTAAAACTAACTTGACTTTCAAATGGTGTTGATAGTTGAAAGATTCCAAATGGATTAAGTATGATTGTATGGAATTCTAAGGCCATTTGATATTCTTATTAGTACTTGTGTAGACAATACTATTGCAATGAGTTCTGTTTTTCTTAGTTAATTAGTTATTAATAAGTTGGTTTTGAACCAATCAAAAATAATAAATTTTTTTGAAATTTTTTGAAAAAAAAGAAATCCAATTTTATAAAGTGAACTTGCAAAATATTTAATTTTATAAATCATAAAAAATATTTTTTGTTAATATGATTGGCTAAAATATTTTGCGTTATTGATGAATTTTAAGGAAAAGTGAAATTTTAACTATTATTTTTCCTATTTTTTAGAAATTTGAACTATTATTTTTATTATTTTTTTAACGCTTTTGATTGGAGCTATGAACTAGTAGTGATCGCTTTTGACTAGAGCTATGAACTAGTGGGGTCCCAATGGGAGACCCCATCCCTAGGAATATGCTAGGGCATTAACACCTCCTTTATTTAACTCTTTCACTCCTTTGTGTCATCTTCATCTTTATCTCTCCAAGACCAACCGTATAGAACTGTGAGCCGAAAGCCAAGCAGGAACACTGAAAGGAGTGAAAGACTCACAAGGGACCGATATAGAACCGCCAGGCATGAAAGACTCGTGTGGGTTTGATAGTAGTCCACAAGCAACACACGCCATCAAGAATCTGGATCTGTGAGCAACACATGCCAACAAGGTCCGTGAGCACACCAACAGGGGTTGAGCACAATCAGTCACTACGTCTGCCAAGATCACCTATACGTCCTCTAAGATCAGCTGCCATTGTTATCTCCACTTAAGGTGGGACCAAACCGGTATAAACACTACTATTGGTCCAAGAAGGGATTTGAACTTTGGTTGCCCCACAAATAGACAACCATCTCACTGCTACACCAATAGGTGATCCCCATTTGAACCATTATTTTTCCTTTTCCTATTTTCTAGAAATTTGAACTATTATTTTGCCTAAGTTTTTTGTTGAAATAGTGGAACCTGAGACTTGCCACAAGCCAAATCTTATCTTTGTAATTTTCATTGTGGTTTTATTTTTTGACAAAATTTCTCTGGTAATGGATGGGATGTTGAAGAAATGAGGTCGTTAGGACGAGGGTTTGGCTGATTTAGTCAGGCTGGAACCTAAAAGTTTATACCGAATAGAGCAATTTTTCCATTTGTTGGAAGACATGGAATCTCTTGATAAAATCCAAGATGATGAGTGGTTTGTGAGTGAGGAGTTGGTTAGCCAACTTATGAGAAATCTAAAGGAAGGAATCGGTTAACGACGTGCTTCATCTTACAAAATGATATAATATTATTTTTATTTTTGTTAAAAATATTATATTTTATCTAAATTATTTTTTATTTATATTTATACTACATTACAATATATTTATTTGTAAAAAAAACTATTTAAAATTATATAATTGTATGGTAATAATATTTTATTATGAAATTTAGATTATATAATATTATATAATATTAATTATTATATTATATTTAAATTATTTTATATTTATATTTATACTACATTACAGTATATTTATATAAGAAAAAAAACTATTTAAAATTATATAACTATATGGTAAAAATATTTTCTTTATGAAGTTTAGATTATATAATATTATTAATATAATATTATATTGCTTTAAGTTTTGTTAATGCAATATTATTTTATATTTATATTTATACTACATTACATTAGAATTATATTACTAGTATATTTATTTGTAAAAAAGCTATTTAAAATATACAAAGATCTTTTGATATTTTAAAAAATAAATATTATAAAGATTTGAGATAGATTTTTGTGAAGTTAATATTCTTAATTATATCTTAGGTATATGATAGATTTTTTTTGTTATATATTATATATTAATATAAATTATATATAAATATTCAAATGTATTCTATATTCATGTTTAATTTATAAAATTAAAATTTATTCTATTTGATTTTATTAAATAAAATAACATCAAACAACAAACATATGTACTAGTTTATTTTTATTTTAAATATTTAACATTAAACAAGATATTTACATTACATAACTAAATCAAATAAAAACAACCGTCACTACTAAAACAAAAAAAAAAAACTAAAAAAAAACTAAAATACAACAATTAACAAAAAAATACATTTAATTTTATTCACCTTCATTAAATTTATATATATATTATTCTGATTTACAAACCTCTAATTACATACTACAAAGGAAAGTATTGGTTGTGTATTTTAAAATTGCAAAGCTAGTAAACATTATGATGCATGGTGCACAAGTAGATATACCATCTATCTTCACCTCTACATTGATTTAGGAACAAGATCCCTTAAGTCATAGCTAGGTATTTTACACATTACTCTTTGAAACATCTAAAGTGTTGATAATGATGGACATTTCGGAAAATAGATGTATTACATACTATAATATATATATATATATATATGGTTTTATTTGGGAATTGCAACTTAGAGAATTTGTATTCTCATTTTTTTTTTAAATTATGTTCTTCCCAAGGTATTTTAAGCAAGTTCAAATGTCAACATTGAGCTAAGTCAATATATGAACACTTTGGAGTAATAGTTGTCTCATGTGCCATAGAACCAAGCCAACCTTAGATCGAAGAAGTTGCAAGATCTAAATAAAGCCATTAGGTGCATTATTCAATTTAAGAGAAACTCTCTCAAAACAAGTGAAATTTAACTAAAAAGACTTTGAGTATATATTCATAATATTTATAGAAAACATCAATGACAACAAACTCATTTTTTTAAAACTAGATTGTTTAACTTTGATTTTATTAAATTCGATTAATACTTTTAATTTATTATTACTGATTGTAAATTTTTAAAGATTAAACTAAAATTATTCTTAAACACCAAATGATTCAATAACAAAAAATAAAAAAAATATTTATAATAATAATAAAAATTATTAATAAAATAAAATAACTAATTATTTTAAGAAATAGATAAATTTAAACCTACCTAAATTGTTTAATATTTATGTTAAGACGTCAAACTAATATCTTTAAAAGAAAAAAAAAATTATTGGAAAAAGAAGAATAAATCAAATTACATCAGCAAGAAAACAGAATCACACATTGCCAAACAGGCCACCATTAGATCATACAAAAATAATAAGACATACTGCTACAGCAGCAAAAAAATTAATAATTCTAGACTATCATTACATAGAATAAAGAAGATAAAATGTGCTGCTACAGCTACAATAATTAAAAAGTAACACCTAATAAGTATTTAATACTCTTGATTGTATGGCAGTTTTCTAATTAATGGGGCATAAAATAGTTTTGCTGGCATTTCTGTCTGTTGCTATTGTAGTTTTGCTTAACTTTTTTCTCTGTATAAAACATAGTCCACATACATTTTTAAACAATGTTCACTGGATACATGACTCAAATAATTTAGACTTTTAAAGTGGGATAGCCTCGTAAACCTCAAATAAAAAACAATCATAATGGTCATTAAAAAACAATAAATCAACAGGAAGGAAGGACGACTATTGTGCATAGAGACGGTAAATATGACAATACCATGATAAGGAGGCTTTAAAGCCACCGCCTTGCCACTACCGGATATACACTGCTCAGTAAAGACACGAGAATTATAGGTAAACATAGCCATCACAGAATAAAAGAGAGAGCAGTACAAGGAGACCCGAACGAAACAACAATTTGAAACCATTCTTCCCTTTAGATAATTAATTCACAAAAGTCTAATTTAGAATGTGATCCCAGGCGGCTGCTGGGCTTGTTTTCATTGTTCAGTCTAGTTTAATTTTGTCGACATCAGTGTCCTTACAAAATGCACACACGTTCAAAAGTAAACGAGCACGAGTTACAAGCATTCAGATAAGCACCCAGGGGTGGAAGTATAGATAAGCAACACAAAAGAAGAAAAGGAACAGAAAAACAAGTTCTATGTCACTTTGGAAGCTTGAAGCTGCTAAGAAGAACACTATTCACAATATAATAGTCTTTACATCCATAAAGGATTGGTAAAAAGCTTCAGATAAGAACACTATTCACAATATAATAGTCTTTACATCCATAAAGGATTGGTAAAAAGCTTCAGATAGTGATAATGGAGGTTGGTGTTTCCTTCTCGAGAGAAGACTTAAAAATTGCTTAGAAATTTATATTTAAAAAATTAGAAGTAATGGAGGAGATAAGAGTCTAATAACTATTCAAATAGCATTCAGGGTCATTATTTTCTTGAGTGTTAGTGATGACAAAGATGAAAAATGATGGAACAGTCATTGGAATTATGAATTTTTTAGGATGTTAGTATATTGTATGGATGTCTACACAAAACACCCTTATTTAGAAAAATTAGACTTATTAAATGTTTAAATGTACAAAAACGTAACAAGGATTATGAAATTTATAACAAAATGATACCAATATCTTGACTTTAAGACAATTCACATTAACACACTTAAGTGAGAATAAGATACAATACAAAATTACAAGGGTATGCAATTTTTGACATTATAGTTTGTCACTTTCTCATAATTCAAATTAAAATGTTAGATCAATGTTGGTCATTTCTTTTTAAAAATTAGAAACAATTTTGAACTTTTGCCTCATTGTAAACTATTTGAACCACTACTTGTGAATTTCTACATACCTTGTCTTTTTCAAACTTCTATTTATGATACTTACCAAGGGTGTAATCTTGAGAGAATCCATTAGGAAAATAAATAGAAGACAACCTTTTAACCATTTCATTTTGGCTAAGCTACTATAAGGAGTTGTAGCTAAGGCACACCAAATTATGTATCTCATAATTTACTTAGTTATAGAACTATTCATGCAATAGCCAAGGTAGCGAGACTCTCAATAAGTGGATATGTCAAAGAAGGAATAGGAATAAAGTGAGAAAAAAGATAAAGTTGAGACTAAGCTTATTCTACCCTTGCTAGCATTATAGAACCATTGTCTATTTCATTGATAACAACTAACTTGGGAGTGAACTAAAGCCACTTGCTTGAATTGATTCGAGTGATCTAAGTAATAGACAAGAGACCGTTTCTATAAAATATTTTAAAATTGTGTCATGCCCCACACCAATAGTTCCTCTCCCACATAACTCAATAGGAGTGTTATCACCCATTAAAATAGTTAGCATGGTACAAGGCTCCAAGGATATGAATTCATGTGGTGTTAAACACTCGAATCAAGAACACAAGCTGACATTGAAGATTCAATTGCTACAAGGACCTTACCCTTGTCTTGCCCCCTTATTTTATCTTTTTTCTTTTGTATAACCCTCATCTAATATTTATTTTAATAATTTAGAAACACTAATTTTAATAGACTAGTTTTACAATAGAAAAACTTGATCTTTTCTTTCCTAGACTTGTCACCTTTTGAAGAAGATGACATGGAGGCTACTTTGGAAGTAGTAGGATTTTGATTATTTTTCTCTTTTTTCCCTTATTTTTCCATTTCTTATCCTTACTACCAAATCCTTTCTATTATTTTATGTTTTTGTTAGCTACCAAGACATGTGACTTATATGATTTTAGGCTACCCATGTAAATGAGTGTATCATGGTCTCTAGTAAGTGGGGAAAAAAATCATCTAGATATGACATATGGAACTGAGTTCCTAGAGCACTCTTTGTGACATGAAAGGTAGAAACAAAGATTTTATATTCTAAACCAAGTTTAGAAAGAATACCACAAATCAATTTTTCATCTTTATTTCAAATTCTATACAATTTTAACTATCATCTAAATACTTTTAATTTAGTAAAAACAATTGAAAAGTGTCAAATTTTCTTGGGATCAAACTAATGAGCTTATTCTCCAACTAATAGCTTCTCATGGAATCTTGAAACCTCAATAAATTAGTCAACGTTGTTCAAATCCAATTGAGATTATTCAAGGATTCAATGTAAAATAGAAGATGAGGAGAGACAAACATACATAGAAATTCATAGGCCTCATCTTGTTTGTTAAGAAATTTAGTTTTATTCCCATCTATTGTATGATTTACCTTTGCACCAATTGTTATTATGTATAATACTTTGTTTCTTAATAAGATTAAAATTTTGTATTTCCAATCAAAATAATTATATGGTGTGAGTAGAGGGGTTGTAGAATGATCCATAATTCAAGAAGTAAATGAGATAGTGTATGAAAATAAGATAATATGAGGCAACCCCTTTATTAGTAGATTTTGAAATAACTCCCTAGGAATTATAATTTATGAAAATTTATGATTAGTGTTATTAACAATGTTTACATACAAAATTTAGAGCTTTATAGGGCCTAAAAATGGTCAAAATTCTAAAAGTAATATTTTTATAAAATAAGAATAAGGAAACTGCATTGGGTGGTTGCCAATTCAATAACTTTCCTTTATGCTACGTATCATGTACACTTTTCGTTTTGAATCTTACTTGACTTCAAAACTGTGTTGATAGTTGAAAGATTCAAATTGATTAACTTAAGTATGAGTATGTGGAATTCTAAGTCCATTTGATCTTCTTAGCTCATAGCTTGAAGATTATTATAATTAAAACTTGCTCTACGAAAGGGCACCAATTTCATCATGCATGATCAAATTGTTTGCTTTCTTTCTAAATGCAAATAAAATATAAATAATGTATTCTAGACTTGCAAAGCTAGTAAATGTTATGATGAGCATGTTGCAGAAATATATCTACCATCTATCTTGACCTTTACATTGTTGGGAAAAAGATCTCTTGAGCCCTCGCTAAGTACTTAAAAAAATATTATTTTAAAACTTCCAAATTATTGATAATCATGGACGTTTGGAATAATAAATGTATTTCATAGTACAACAATATTAATATATTTATTTGGGAATTGCAACTTAGAGAA
Organism: Sequoia sempervirens; assembly: GCA_007258455.2. Lineage (NCBI taxonomy): Eukaryota > Viridiplantae > Streptophyta > Pinopsida > Cupressales > Cupressaceae > Sequoia > Sequoia sempervirens. Next base: position 197,591,545 of record VDFB02379711.1, on the reverse strand, counting down.
TTTATATTGACTCACCGTTTAAAAATGTACTTTCTTCCCAAGGTACTACAAACAAGTTTGGATGTCAACATTGAGCTAATCCAATATATGAATTCTATGGAGTAATAGGTGTCTCAAGTGGCAAAGAACCAAGACAACCTTAGATCCAAGAAGCTGCAAGATATAAATAAATCCATTAGGGTCATTCTTCAATTTAGAAGAAGCTCTCTCAAAATAAGTGAAATTTATCTAAAAGAACTTAGAGTATATATCCATAGTATTTACAGAAACCGTCAATATCAATAAGCTTATTGTTTAAGAGTTAGAATACTTTACTTTGGTATCAATTAAAGTGGAATAATAATTTTATAACTTTTAAAGGAACAAACTAAAATTATTCTTAAACATCTAAATAATAATAAAAAACAATTTTTTACCAATATAATAAAATAACTATTTATATTTTTATCCAAAGCCATTTAATATTTATGTCAGGCACCAAACCAACACCTAATAAATATCTAACATTGTGTGATTGTGTGGTAGTTGTCTCAATAATGGGGCATAAAATAATCTGATGACATTTCTGTCCGCTGCTGTTGTAGTTGTGTTCAACGTTTTTCACTGTACAAAACATGGTCCACATACATTTCTAAATAAAGATGAGTGGATACATAGTCAAAACAGTTGACAGACTTGTAGGTGGGACACCCTCATTAAGCTCAAATAAAAAATAATCAGAATGGTCATAAAAAAATGTAATGAATCAACTGGAAGGTCGACTATTGTGCATAGAGACAGTAAATATGACAATGCCATGATAGGGAAGCTTTAAAGCCAACCGCCTTTGACACTACCGTATATACGCTGCCCAGTAAAGACACGAGAATAACAGGTAAACATAGCTATCACAGAATAAAAGAGAGATCAGTACAAAGAGACCCGAAATAAACAACAATTTGAAACCATTCTTTCATTTAAATAATTTATTCACAAACGTCTAATCTAGAATGCGATCACAGGCGGCTACTGGGCTTATCTGATTTAATTTTGTTGACATCTACGTCCTGAGAAAAGGCAAACATGTTCAAAAGTAAACGGGCACGAGTTACAAGTATTCAGAGAAGTAATGTTTGGATGGAGTTTCTCCTGTGCCTTTGAAACTTCATGAATCTCTTTCGAAGGGATGAATTGTTTTGGTGCACGTCTTTAACGCAAAAACTCAGGGAATCCGTTTTAAAACAAAAGACAAAGTTGGCGAAGGTCTTTAACACGTGAAAATGGAGAAATTCCTTATGATAAAGATAAAGATAATGCTTGTGGCTGTCTAGAACACATGAATCAATCCTGGAAGAATCTCTTTTGGAAAGAAAAACAAAAAAAGTTATGAATAAAAGCTTGGTGCACGTCTCTAACACGCTAAAGTGCTTCGAAATGTCTGTTTTATGCAATAATGGCGTTCAACTATTCTGATATGAATTTTATAATGTCGTGGTATAGTCCGTGAATATTATAATGCATATAGTGGGGTTGATGATAATAACCACATAGAGCTCTCGTCATAAGGTGGAAAGAGATAGCATTTCAGTGTTTTAACTGTGAATGATAATAGTGGGCCAGTGCCATCATGTCCAACTGGTAATGGTCAGTATTGTCTGTGAAAAGGCGATTGCCATGTTGCCGGGCTTCAATTCAAGACAAATCATGTGCGGTGGGTAGGAGATTAAGGATAGTCTGTAATGTGATTGTTGATTTTGTGCAACGCTCTTTTATCATTTAAGAGTATGAAACATGCCTGTCTTTCGGAAAAATATGTCAAATAAAATTGAGATTTATCTACAGAACATTATAGTTTTTCTTTAATCATATTTAAAGATTTCTCTTTTTATCAAATATAGTTATATTTGAGAAAATTATATATAATAAAATAAAAAAAATTATATGCATAGTAAGAAGCTAAATAAATTATAATTCAACATACAATCTTGATATATATTTTAAAAATAAAATATGGTTCAAAATTTGATGGAAAATTTTGAATAAACATCCTTCACAAAGAAATTGTTTGACAAGTAAATTTAACAATCAAATTTAAAGCTTGACTCTCAATATAATTATCCTTCCATTTCTTAAAAGTACATCACAAATAATTTTGTTATGATGTTTGACATTAGATGAATACTCAAAATCAATAATAAAGTGACATTTTGAGTTTTCACATTTTAACAATTTTAAACTTGTCATCTAGATAAAACATACCTTAAGAGTCTCGAGGGTTAATTATTACATTTATTTTTATTTAATAAGCAATTAAACCTTGAAGTTTGTTTTTGTTTATAATTTTTTTGTAATGTTTAAAATATTAAATTTGTATACATATGACAATTAATTTATTTTTTTAATTTTCAAAAATATTGCATGGCTTTATTTTACCTTAAATAAAATTAAACTAGTTAAAAATATGTAAACGTGTAATTATAATTAATTTCGATTAATTATAATCAATTTTGATTAATTATAATCAATTTTATCATTCTTATAAATGTAAATAGATTTGGTTTAATTTTATTTTTTAATTAGTTAATTAGTTATTTTTCTATACCTAATTTAGTTTGTTTAGGTAGATTTATTTAAATTGAATAATGATGAGTGAGTGTAATAGGTATATTTCTCTTTCAAAAAGATGCATTCATATTCTAGGAATTAAACTTGTTAATGGTTGAATAGTGAACTTTCCACCACTTTTGCAATTCTTAAAAATGTATTCACATAAAGTTTTTCTTTTCTATTATTCTTTTGCATTGTAATTTATTTCTCTTTTTGATTAATATGAAATAACATTGTTTAAATCTTATATTTTGGTCTTGAATAGTTTTGATATATCTATGGAATTATGTCTATTACAAAATAAAAAATTGTATAAAAGTCATAACATTGTAGTTTAGCCCATCTTTCTTATTTTTGGGAGTTCATGAGAGATATTGATTTTTTGGATTTAGATATGAGTTAGTTTTTTTGAACCTATGTAGTATTTTGGTTGCATAATTGCAGCTAGAAGGTTTGAGAAAATCAATCTAAGATTTTATTTTTTTCAAATCAAATATTTTGACTTAAAAGTGCAAATAAATAAATTTTAAAAAAATAATATTGATTAGACCAAGTGTTTCCCATAAGGTGTTTTAGCCTTCTTTACAAAAATAAAGAGATGACACTTTATTTTTATATTGATTAACATATCTTGAACAAAGAAATAATAAAAAGAGATAAATATTACCTTAGATAGATGAGTTATTTGATCAAATGAGATGGGAGAAGTTATATTTTCTAAAATTAGCTTGAGATCAAGGTCCCATCAATTGACAATCAATGTTCAAGATATACATAGATAATATTTAGGACTAGGTACAATCACTATATATATTGTACTTCCTTTTGGTCTAACCAAGGAACCCATTGTATAGAAATTTGATGAATATCATCTTTCAAGTTTCCTTAGAACATTTTATTTTGGTCTTTATTGATGAGATTTTGGTCTAAAAAAGAGTAAGGAAAAATATGAATAACACCTTAGGCTAGTATTATAGAGATAAAAAATATAATTTATTTGGGAAGTTGGTGAAATATTTATTTTTTAAAACTAGAGGGAATTAATTGGGTCATATGATATTTCAAAAAGGGATTGTTATGGATCCAAGAAAAATTAAGGCCATCAAGGATTAGATAGAAAATTTTCTAAATGAAATAACTTGGTAAGTTGTTTAATGAGCATGAAGGGATAATATCATATGTTCATTAATAAAATTGCTAAAAACATATCTCCCCATAGCATCCTTTTAAAGGAAGGGAATTTTTTTGTTGGTCTAAGGAATGTCAGGTAGCTTTATACCAATTAAAGAAAATACTCACAACAATCACTACCTCCTATTTTTTATTTTCTAAATGGATAGTTCAAGCCTTATCCCTATGTTGTATCGATGTAGTGGAACAAGAATTTACCAGGAAGGGAAGGCACTCAACCATTGTCACCTCTTCCATCACTTGTGGGATGTATCTTGGTCAAGAAATACCCACCCCATAGTGAGCTACCTAGATGACCTCCTCCAACTTTCCCAAGTACTTATTTTTTAACAACAAACCTTTCATTTTCTTCACCCAAGTCCAAAAGAGATGCCACAAATTGGGAGGCAATGTTGGTGTTCACCCAATAACAAGAATCATCAGTTAGAAATAATTCCCCCAAAACCAATTTCATTGCCCATAGAATGAGACCATTACATTACTTGAGCACAAGATTCAGATGCAGGTCCAAGATAGTACCCAAAAATCCCACCCAACGATGTGAAATAACCAACCACATAGGTGTATACATAGTTAGCAAAGCTAAAGTATACATTTTTTCCAAATATAAAATTTGAATAAAATTCATTTAGAAATAAATAGATTTCAAGCTCACTTTACACATTTCAACTTGAAGTGAGGTGTGTAAACATAATTGACATCCTCTTTGCTCTTGCACACCACAATATTGTTCTCATAGGAGGATATTTATTGAGAGGTGGAGCTTGCTTAAGCCTGCATACTTCCTTTCCATGTAGCATGATGTTGGCAAGGTGGCATGTCACTTTGGGTCTTCCACCACCTGGCATGATTAACCATTGTAGTTACCTCTAGCTTCCCATAATCATCCTTATTATAGGATGCATATATTCACTACCATGTACATACATATGATGCAATGGATCAATCAATACCTTACCAACCAATCATACTAGTGATGCTTGATTCATCAATGACCATATTGAGCAAGGATTTTTCTTCACAGATTCCTTCTCTATAGATGTGGCCCACCATGAAATCATCAAACCCCTTTAGAATTCTACAACATTTTCCCAATAGCTTATTAATTTTTTAATTGGTCATTTGTTCTTTATGGATTATATTAATTATAATGAGAGAGTCACCTTCCACTTCAAGTTTCTTTATCCCCAACCTTAATCCCTAGCTCAGGCCATGCCAAAAGGTAGCTAATTTTACTTCATTGTTCATCCACTTTGGTAAAGGAATGCTCAATTTTTTTATTACTTCAGATTTGTAGTTTTTGAAGATGCAACCTACACCAGACACCCTTATATTTCCCTTTGACAAGTTGTACCATCGAAGTTTAATTTAACCTAGGCATCTTCTAGAGGAAGACAAGCTACTTGTTCCCTAGTTGAATTAACTTTGGCCACCCGATGAACAAGGGGGATTCAAGCCTAGACCACAATTTCACCATCAAATTATCCCATGAAAGGAAAAAATTATTTGACCTAGATTGGTTCCTTACCACATTATTCACCACCTCTAGAATATTTAATTCAAGCTTGTTCAAAAAGGTACCGATTTCTATGTATTTTTCTTGAAAGATAGACCAATTTATTTCATTTCAAATTTCTCAAATGACTATAGATTGTGACACCAACCATAAGCTTGAATACAAATATTTGCTCTTCAAAATTAGCCATGCATTAAAATAGCAATGAAATAAGATGAAAGGGGGCTAAACCAACTTAGCTTGTTTATCATGAACAACTAGCATTCCTTGGAAAATTAGAATTGCAACAAGATATGATTTGTAGATTCTTCTTCTGATCTACACATAGTGATTCCACTTTGACATTTCAGTCCTAACTTTCTCAAATAATCCCTAGTGAAAATTAACTTTTGGATGACCACCCATGTGAAGGCACCTACCTTGGGCAAGCACCATTTATTTTGGCATAGGTGAGATGACCAAATTTCCTTTTTCTCAACCCTAGCAACCACCACATAGCTTGGTTTCACTCTATAGGATAGATCAACTTGGTCACACACCATTTTATTGAGTTCACTTCCTATGAGATGAAAATCCTTTATTTTCACAACACCTCTTTAAGCCTAGCAATCTGAAAATCTAAGACAACCAAACCATCCAGAGACTGCCATTTCTATTTTTTCTCCCTTCTTCTAAACATAGTTCTATGTAATCCCTAACCTTCAAGCCCAATGTAACTTTTAGTATGTTCTTGATTTCTATTAGATCATCCCAAGTAGATAAAGGAGGAGCCCCATCCCATGAATCTTCCTAGAACATAGCTTGCCTACCATCCCTGATATTCCATGAGTAGTGATCCATTATCAAATTTCTACAATCTAGCATAAAGTACCATATAATCGAGCCTCGAGGAGGATTTGTCATGGTTAGTATGCATTCTGAAGCTTCACAATCCAAGTAATTTTTTAGAGGATTTTAACCCATTTATCTTGGGGGTTGGTATACATATTCCGAACTAGCTTAGCTCTTAGAGAAGTATTGAGAATAGCCCAATTCTAGAGACCAAAACTGCAAGAAAATTTTGGTTGGCATATTTTCTCCCATGCAACCAAGGGGAATTTTCTACTTTCTTTGGACCCCTTCTAGAAGAAGCTCTATAAGTTCTACATCATTCCATCATGCTATTTTATAGGTATCTTTAGGATTGAAATCATGAAGATGGGTAGAGTCAAGACCATATATTCGAGCATTATAATTCTCCCTCCAGAGGATAACCATTTATCTTTCCAAGACTCCAACCTATTTGAACATTTCTATACTAAATATTCCTAGAGGCCAGCCTTGCATGAGCCACCAAGAAGAGGAACTCCTAGGTATTTCCCTTGTAGTCTATTTATTTTAAGCTTGAGGACACTAAAAATTTCTTGTGGCTTCCATAAGGTAGTTTTGACGAAGAAAATTTTAGACTTTTTCCAATTGAATTGTTGACTTGATGCATTACAATAGTTGTCAAGGATTTTCTTGATGACTCTTTCTTCCTTCCTCAATGCCACCCAAAAGAGAAAGGTGTCATCAAAAAAAAAAATTGTGGGTTATTGGGGTCATGTTGGGTGATATTCTTAAACCTTTCCAATCTCTTTTAACCCTTTCCTCATGAATGAGGTGACTCAAAGATTCTACCATTATCTATTAATATTTTATTTTTATTTTTTATTTTTAGCTCTTAGTCATATGATATACCAAAATATTCACTAGGTTTAACCCCTCATCATAGAATCCTATAGGTCTCAATCATGTGGGAGCTTAGTTTCAACATCCAACACCATTTTTTGAACACCTAGTCATGTGGCTGACTATGCACCTAATTATAGGGGCTAAAGGAATCCCTCCTTTTGAATTTACTAGGAAACCAATCTTATAAAAATGTTAATAAGTTGCACCCCACTAATTATTATTTTTTATTTTTTACATATTGGAAATTTGTTTCAATGTCCTAGCCCTATGTTATGGGTTATACCATTTTCTAGATTTTACCTATAATATTTGGTAAAATTTATCAAAAGATGTGATTTATTTGTGATCTTAAAATACTCTTATCTTTTACATATGAACCCATTTTTCAATGAATTAAAAAAATTAATAAAAAAATTGCAAGTAACTCATTGGTGCAATCTATTTTTCCTAATGTATTACTATGCTTTATATTTTTGAACTAATCATCAAAATCCAACATATCTCATTGGTTAAAGATAAAATATGAAAACTAGTAACCTATGGCTCTACAACACATGTTGTTGAAGATTGATTTAGACCATTCTTTTTGTTGCCATTTTTTTCCCACCATTCACAAATTGGTTGAAATTCACTCTCACATTTTGATTTGAGATTTTTAAACTGTATTGTATCCCCAACATACACTTATGTACCTTTTTTTCTTTTGTAAGGGGGGCTGCTTGGGGATTTCATCACCACAAGGGAAGACCTCAACCACATTTTCTAGTGGGGGAGAGAAAAATTTGTACCTTAAAATGGAGCCATCATCATGTCTATAAGATCCCCAAGACCCTTGATCTATTGAGAATTTTTAGGTGAAGATAAGAGGAGAGACACTCCTAATCTCATGCAAATAGATGAGACCTTAGTTTATAGGTTTCCCCTAGCGAGCTTTTAATTAGAAGCCTAATACTTTTGGTCATATTCTAGTGTTTTGAATGGAACACAAATCACCCCTTGGTATTACACATGAGTACCTCCATGTGTTGAGATAGATCTAACCTTGGGCAAGGCCTTGTACTCCAAGATAATGGGTGCATAAGTGGTATATGAGCTTACATTCCCTTTCTATCCATTCACATGGTATATGGTATTAGTTTTCTTGTGGTCCCACACCAAGATTCACTCCCACCTTAATAATTTTATGGTTATTTTTGTGTATTCTATGCTTGTATTTTTATATTAGAATCTCTCCACTTGAAGAAAAATAGGGACTTTATCCTTTTGAGTCTTTATTTTTTAATATTTTGTCTTCTTTCTAGTGCAGTCTTTAAAAAAATCAATAAAATAAAAATATTCCAAAAATAAAAAATTCTTCTATTGTCTTTTTTTGTTTATATTAGGATTTTCCCCTTGCTAAGGTTTAGGTGTCCACCATTTCCACAAAATCGTATTGTCTACAACCTAGTTTGACATCTATCTCATAGTTTTATAAGTTACCATCTACATCCATAACTATAGCGTCCATTTTCATAAATTTGTATCCTAAATCTACATCACCCATTCACATCCACTACCTTTCATCTAGAATTTTATTTGCATCCATAATATATCATCTATTATCCCACAACATATCCATGCATATCCTCACATCCATAACCTTGTATAATCCTTCATATACATCCATATAGATTATATTATACCATCACTTACATCCATAGCATACCCTCATTTACATTCATATCCTAACATCCTTTGTTATCCATATCCTAAAATGCATATTCTATCCTTGATTTATATAATTATTTGTATTCATTCTCCTAGTCCTAGATCCTCTACATCTACATCATAAAATATTTTATGCAACCCACATCCTCATTCACATGTGTTATCCTTGATTTAGACCCTCATACACATCCATCATCCTACATTTCTAGACCATCACTTACATTCTTATCATCACTTCTTATCATACCATTACTTTTTTTAAGCCCTAGGTTTCCATATTCACATACATCCATAACCTAAGTTAGAATATCATTTACATCTTCATAGATACCCATTATCCTAAATTTTCAATCATCTTATACATCCACCTTCCTTTTCATATCCACACCCTACATCATCTTCTCTAAATCACATCCCCACATATATTCACATCCATGGCCTCACATAATCCATCATATACATTCATATCCTAGATTAGATCATCACCTACATCCACATCATACCCTTATCTACATCTATATCATAAAATACATTGTCACTTATGTTAGCATATACATCCATTATCATAAGTTTTGACCATCATATACCATCCTTTTCTCTACAACTTAGGTTGGAATCCTCATATACATCCATATCCTACATTTATACTATCATTTACATTTATATTATACCATACCACAAGCTCCTTTGATATTATAACATCCTTTTATAATTTCATAACCTCACTACACCATCCCATACATCCATTACCTTAGAATTAGACTATCATAAACATTCATACTCAAACATTGTCCTAAGATTATAATATTATCTAATGTCACAGTTATCCTATCTATTTCATAACATTATCTTGTTCAACATCATCATTCACATACATACACTAATGCCATCTTAAATTTCCAATCCAACATCACATTGGTCCTAACCACATCTTAGATTTAGCACCATCATCATCTTATCCAAAACTTAGGTCTAGTCCATCATTTATATCCATATCATAGCATATAATCCCAACACCATCATATCCCACCAAATATTCCTCTTACATTAACACGTCAACTCTTGATCATTCACACATAGATATTAAAATACTTCATCCATATCATCTAAACCACATATTGAATCAACTTCATCATTATAATAATCCATCACCAACCTTAGTTAGACACCATCCATTACCTTTTTATGTAGTAGCTAATATTCTCTAAAACTCCAAAAAATCATAAATTCTTACAAAATCCAAAAATAAAAATAAAAATAAAAAATCCTAAATAATCTAAAAAATAATCAAATATTCCCAAAAAAAATTAAATATTCCAAAAATCAAAAATGAAATTTTTTTCCAAAAAATCCTTAAAAAAATCAAAGATTCCTAACAATCCAAAAAAATGAACATCCAAAACATATTAATAAAAATGGAACAACATCATGACACACCTACAATACACCTAAAATCCAATGGAATTCACATCAAGAAACACATGACCTTTTCCCACTTAGTACATCACACGCCATTTCACATCATATCCCCAATTAACCTAGCATCATTCACCTAAACATCCACTCCAATTTAGTCACCCAAAATATCCATCCTCCAATTGATCCACCTCAAACAAGCTTTCCATCCATGACACCATTAATTTATTCATTGCGTCCTTTATCCATTTCATAATTGACACATGCCCAACTCACTACAATTTCATCTCATACATCTCATCACTCCATCTATCAAAAACTACCAATATTTCCAATACCACCCCAACAATATATTCCACCTATTCATACACTACAACCCACTTATCAACAAATGATACCCACCAATCATATAACCCACCTACCAACATATTTTCACCCACTTATCAACAATTGGTACCTAATCACCACTACACTCCACCTATCAATACTGTATAGACCACCTATCACCAACAACCATCATATCAACATCAATATCCTCCACAAATAAGCACATACGAATCCATTCATCAAAAAATTACCATCATTTTTGAATCTGAATCCTTCAAATTTATTTGTGCATGAATTGCAAGAAATAAAGTATTCTCTTAAGGGGTTGCAAACATGGACCTTACATAAAAAAAACACATGTAAATTTGATAAATTATGTCCCTACCCCTTTGATCAATCCACATACATGATACCTTTCCCTCAAAAATTTTAGATACCAAAGTTTGATAAATATAAGGGAAAGGGATACCCACATGATCATGTGAAATAATTTTTCATGGCATGCTAAGAAGTTTCCTACAATGACATATACCTCATAAAACTCTTTCCTCATAGTTTAGGAGGACAAGGACTTTACTGGTTTTTATACTTACCTGAAGGATCCATCCACACTTTTTCTCAATTAGTGGAGAAATTTGTAATTTATTTATGATATAATTTTTATCACAAGTTTACTATGCTTGATCTATATAATCCTAAAGAATAAAATGTAGAAAGTATTGCTTCCTTCGACAATGGAGGATTATTTCCAGCACCTTTCCTTTGTCTATACCATAAAAAAAAATCTCATATTTTCATCAAAACTCTTAATTTTTAAATGGCTTTTCATCGACAAGTACATGGTGTATCCACATTTGATGAAATTATAGACAAGGGTTTAGTCATTAAGAAATCCCTCATTGCTAAAATCTTGGTCAAGATCTATAACAAAGATAAAGACACTAATAACAAAACTAATTACAAACTTCATTTTTGGGCTTGGAATAAAAATGTTGTTAGTGATGGGGTAATCGAATCCAAACTCATCTAGAGCACAAATAATTGTAAGAAAATATTTCCTAATGTCTAAAATATCCAACCAAAAATACATGTTACTATACCACAAAGGTAATTAGAAAACCCAAATCATCCAAAATGTAGCTAAACTCCCTTGGGAAGCTTATAGAGGTGGTGTTCCAAAAGATCATCCAAGAAAACCTAATTAAATTTTGATACACCATACATTTTCATGAGAATAAACATAAGAATGTATGATACCTATAAAATAATAATTATGAGTATCATCACATCAAAGGTCATAACATGTTGAGATGTATAGAACTCATAAAGAAAATCCAAGATCTCATTGACCATAATGAGATTGAGGTAGAAGGTCACAAATCCATTTCCTAAAATTCACACTCTAGAGCATCTTATTGAAAATCCATTATTATCATGACTAAATATTAAGGTTGTGTGAGAGTTATCTATCCATACCCATCATTAGAATTGTATCTATGTCAAGAGAAAAATCCAAGAGATTTCAAAAAAATGGAAATAGGTGTTCCACCTCTTGGAAGGTGGAACACAAACTAGGTGTTTAGGGACCTAGACCTATTTCCCTCAAGTTTCATTCAAGGATTTACCCTAGAGATCTCACTCCCAAGATGGAATGAAAGAAGGATATCTTGCAATAGGGTTTTCCTAGGGTATGATTTCAAATTACAAGAGGGGTTCACCACCAAGCTACAAATTGGAAAAATGTATGAAATGCAAGATCTAATGATTGAACTCAATAATGCATAAAACTTCACTAAATGAACTATAAATGTAAATAAATCATAATGTAGCAAACTAGAAAAGTACAGAGGAGAACCTAGAAACCTGAGAGAGCTTCAATGGTGGCCTGAAATGTTGAATAACCTAAAATTTTGGCACACTAGGACTCATACGATAGTTTGGGAATATCAGTCCCAGATCAGGGTTTCTGGTCTAAAACAAGTTTCTGGAAAAGGGTATATGAAATTGCAAAAATAAGCAAAAATGACCTAAAATAGGACTCATATGCTAGGATTGGTGTATGAGTCTAGTTAGGGTTTTCTAGAACTTCAAGGTCTGAATTTGGTCTTCAATGTTTGCTCTTTTTGTTTCACTTTGTTTCTAAATCTGAAACCCTGATTTTGAGCCTGTAGATGACCTTTTTGTGAAGATAGAAACTTTGCAAGTGAGGGGAAAACTCCAACAACTTTCTCCAAGCTTGTAACCTAATCTTCAAAGATCCTTCATGCTCCAAGACACCTATATCTGCAATCACACATGTAAAGAGGAGAATAACTTGTTGATTGTTAGTGAATAGGGGTTTGCCTAGGTCAAACCCCTTTTAGGTAATTAAACCAAATGATGAAACAATGAAATAAGGACATGAAACATGAAACATGAAACATGAAACATGAAACATGGAACATGAAACATGAAACACGAACAATGATACTTTGAATGATGGCTTGTAAATGATTCCTTGTAAATCTGCAATCTAACATGAAATGGCCATGAAGGATGTAGATCTAGATCTTGAGATGAATGTAGAAAAATGCTTGACCTTGGATCTTGGATGAAACATCACAAAACTAGCTCAATAACATGCTTGATTCTTGATATTCTTGACATGATGATGTATCTTGAATTGTTGCAACAATTGATGAAGAAATCTGCTCTTGAATGCTTTAGAAATGATCTTGAATGCTCTCTTAATGATCTTGTAAAGTCTTGGAATGCCCAACTCTTGAGTGCTTGACTTGACATGATGAATACTAATGAAATAATGATTTGAGACCTCATTTATATAGGCAATCCATCTAATATCCTATTAATTGGATCTCATAGGTCGACATTCATGAAATTTGAACTTAAAACATAGATTTCCCACTCAAAACATTAAAAATAGGCCAAATGGGACTCATACGCCACCTGTGGAATATGGGCCCCACCTGGATGGGAATCATACACCCAAGGTGGTGTATGGGTCCCAAAGGGCCTATTTGAAGATAGAGAATGTCGGGGCTCAGTCAAGAAATTAAGTTTATATGAGGTCTATGTCAGGATTTTGGTTAAAATATGCCCTGGGATGCGTAATATAGGGTCTTAGGCACCTATTAATCATTATATAAAGGTTATGAATGTAAGGGGGCCCAAAATTCAATGTGAAAGTTTAAATAAATACATTTTACAACATTAAATTAAGGAAAAATTGGGTCTATTTACTTAAAAGGGTCATAAACATAATGTGAAAGTGTACAACACATTACAACACTAGACTAGGTCCACTTAGTTTACAAGCCTCCTAAATTTAATATGAAGTTGTAAATAAATACACTTTACAACACTAAATTAAGGAAAAGTTGGGTTTATTTAGCTTTAAGAGGGTCCAAAACCTAATGTAGATGTGTAAAACACATCACAACACTAGATCAAGGTGATATCAAGTCCAATTTATCATTAATTGCTCCAAAATTAAGCAAGGAAAAGTCATACTTTTTCCTCAACCACTTTAGAACAAAAGATGAAAAATTACACAACAAATTGTGATGAACTTAATTATGAGCAACCACCTAATCCAAAAGAAATGAAAATGCTTTATGGAAAAGGTTATGAACTTATGAAACAAATTGGATATAGTGGAAAAGGATGCGGTGCTAGAGAACAACGTATCCATGTCCCTATAAAGCCTCACACACAAGAAAATACTAGTGGTCTTGTTTACTGTCCCTCAAAAGAAAAAAACAATCCTTCACTTAATATCAACACTATTACAAAAGTTTCCTCTAAGTCAACTTTAAAATTAGTGCATCCTGAACTAATAGACACTAGTGGTCTTGATTGTTAGCCTTTGAAAGAAATGAAAGAAACAAAGAAATCCTCATTTAACATCAATTTCATCATGCAAAATACTAATGATTCAAGTTTGTTAGATTTTACATCCTCCTTTCAAGGAGAGAAAAAAATCTCATAATCTAAAGAGTGTTGTGTAGGTATGACATTTGGTACTAAGCAAGAGATATCTTTGTCGCAAGCTAACAAAAAATTCTCTACTTTTAATCAAGAAAGTATCTTAATGAGACTCCTCCAAGATCATCTGATATCTCTCCCTCCAAGAACAGAAAAGAAATTGTACTACAAGAGTTCATGGTAATTCTACTAATGAGTGTAAGGATTTGAGTAACAAAATTCAACATCTTAGGGACTATGGTGCTCTTCCTTGTGTTGAAGCACCTAGTTCCTCTAATTGAAAGTTATTTGAACATCCTATTTGGCTCATCCTTATCCTTCACTAAGTGGGGGAAAGGGGTTAGTTAGCCTTGTCCCTGTATGTCACTTGTCGCTATCTCTTTTGGCTAGTTGACCACCTTTCATGTACATATAAGAGCAAACTTGGAATGTGGGTGACATGCCTTAAGTTGGCTCACATGTGACATAATTTTCCTTCTATGTTTAGCATTATATTTTTAGGGGTAACACCTTTTCATGATGTACCTTATTGGAAACATATGACTTCACATAGGGCTCTCTGAATAAGATCTCATCTCTTCTACTTTAAAGCAATTGATCACAGTAATGGTGTTAGCAACCACTTTAAAGTGGGGGCATACATTGACACTCATGTTTCATTATGCAACTTCCTTTCTTCTTGTGATGCATCCTTTTCTTGGTGGTGTCATGATGCAAAGCAAGGGTAGAAGTTACATGATTGACACCATTTTTCACAACAATGGATTCATTCATCCTTTAAGGTTCAAGACTCTTCCAAAATGGAACATGCCTCTCAAAGGTCACAAAACCCCAAATAAGGCATCAATGCCTCAAACCCTCTACTCAACACTTGAAACACCTCAGACAAGGTGGAAACAACATGTGTAGACCAACAATTGCTCTCAAGAAACTTGAACTCTCAATCTACTTAGAATTCCTTCAAAAATTGGCTATAACCCTTGTAGCCCTCCAAAATGGCTTTTTTTACAACCTCTGGAGAAAACCTGAAACCCAAACTATAAAAATAGATTTAGATATCCTTTTGGTCCTTCTAGCACATATCAAGAATTCATGTAGGGTTCCTTTGGAATGACAAGGCCAAAAATTGACTATCCCACTTGAAACTAGGCCTAATGGCATGAACAAGCTTGGTAGCAGTAGGGGGTTTGAACTCCAGAGATTATCTTTGCATTCCAATGCCTAAACACAACACACCTGGCCTAAAACAACAACTTCTATCAATTATAACAATATGTTGGTGTAATTAATATTTAATTACACTTGCATAACTTTACTTAGGTATATTTTAATTCCTAGGTTAATTATTCTCATCCTTATCTTGTTGAGCTATCTTGTTGCTCAAGATAAGATTATGGTTATGCATACTTTTCTTTTATAAATAAAATCATCTCATGTAATTACGAATTCCTGAATAATAATATTTTGCACATCTTTTTGCAATAGCTTTTCCTTTTCTAATTTTCTCTTTTGTGGAAGGCTTTTTGGTTTGCATGTCTGATCTTGGTTTCTAACACAATCTCCAAGATATTTTAAACAACTACCCTAAGCCTCTAGGGTTTCTAAGATTGATATATAAAGACACCAAACCACTAAAACGGGTATGTGTAGGATCGTCATGGAAAAAATAGGCCCTTAAGTGGCAAAAAAATTAGAAAAATCAGTGTTAGGAAACTTGACGTAAAAATTTGAATAAGTTATCTATAATATTTAAAAAATATGTAAGAATAGAATCTATAGCAAATTGAATGTAGTTTCTAAACTCCTAGGTTTTTTTTTAAATCTATTTGGTGAAAATTTGAAATTTCAATGCATTAGTACTTAAATTTCAGGAAAAAATAAGAAGTAGGTGTCGTCGACCACCTTAACCATAATAAAATGATAATATTTTATATAAGTAGATGACTCATGTCCGGATGTGATGCATATTTTTTTGTAATTTTTTTCCAAGTAAATAATTAATTATGATTTTTTTATTACAACTTTTAAAAAATATAAAAACTCGTATGTCTGACCACCTTAACTTGGTCAAAACTTCATGAAATTTAATTTTTCTTTTTTTAATATTATAGTATGTGAAGCATAGAATGTTACACGTGTTTCAGATTCAAAAAATGTGATACCATTTGAAAGCTATAGATGTTTTTCAATCAGCCTATTGATTAGGACTTTAGTCATAATTCTAATAGAAAATGAATAATAATTATTTATTAAATTCAAAGTAAAGCATAATTTATATTGGTGGAATGATGAGAATCTCCTCTAAAAACCCTTTTCGTTTCATCAATTTTAGGTAAAAAAAATGTCATCAGCCACATACCCTACAAATACCCATAATATTGCCACTTTTTGGCCCATCATGATCCTACACATACCTCAACACCTCCACACATGTGGGCCTCCACCCCTATTCCTGCAAGTTCGAAATCTTAAAATACAATCCCTAACAATCTATTTCATTGACTTTGAGGGGTTTTCATTGGTGGAATGGGAAGATATACATGTTTCTTACTCCCAAGTTACCCTATCTAGGGTTTTAACTAGTCTAAGAAGAAATTCCTCTAACTTACTCAAATCTTAATGAAAATGAGTAAAACCAAATGCAATAGAAAGTGGATTCCCTAATGTAACAATCCCAATAAAATTCAAGCCATGGAAGGTTTATATAGATTCATACAATTGACTATAGCAGAAAATTGGCATTCTAAAATGCTGAAAATAGAGTTCTTTATTGATTCAATCTCCAAAATTCAACATCCAACAACAACCAAACTTGTCTTCGACCTTACAAAGCCTGTTTCAACCTTTTCCAATAGAATCCCAATGGTTGACAACCAATTTTCAAATAACAATGGTTCAACTTCCACTTGACACCAAAAATGCAAAAGTTGATTTGTGCAACTTTGACAACATTTGACATATTTTGCAACTAGACCCCTAATGAGTCAAAACTGACATGAACACCTTTGAAATGGTCTTATAAAACCTTATTACATGAAATTGAATCAAACAAAACAAAATATAAATCTTTGACCCCTTGGAGGGATGAATTGATCTATGGGTGCCCTTGCACCATACTCCTGGGGAAGAAAAGATTCATGCTCCACTTGAATGGAGGGTAGCAATATGAGAACCATGCCTGAAATTTCTTGTATGATGTCTTCAAGTCTCTATAATTGTCTTCTTTGGAATAGTTCCATGCTTGCTTCATCTTCACTTTAGGTTTCTTAAACACTTGGAAAAGGTAGTTGAACTTATCAATATAAGTTTGTCCCCCATCTGCACCTCTACCTTGTAATTGATCCCTTTTTCCATGATGGATGTCAGGTATTCCAATAGTACATTGTTCCCCTTCAATGGCTTGTTTCATTTTCACCTTAGGTTTCTTATCTCTCAAGTTTGAAATCTCATCAAGAGCACTTTGTCTTCTCTCTCTATCTTTAACCATCATGTCATCAAGTTTGGTTTCTTGATTGGTATTACTACCCTCTTCTAAAAGAAGTAAATCACAACTAACCTTGGTACCTTCATTCTTACACTCATTAACATCTGCAACTCTCTTTTTCTGGTACACTTGTAGTGGATGCTTGTCGAACTGTCCATCTTCCATCTACAACTCAGTTTGATCATTATGCTACTCCAGACTTCCTTTTCCCCTCAAGCAGTGCTTGCTCAACTCTACAATCTCTTTCCCAGCAATCCTCTTGCATGTAGCATCCAAATTCCTTGCATTTGCAACCTTCTAAAAAAGTGCATCATTTGTGTTGACACCACCCCTTTCTTTAGACACATCCCATTCTTCATTTTGTTTGCAATAGGCTATTTTATATGACATACCAACCCCTAGTACAAAAGCCATATAAAGAATAGCATCTCTCCTTGGAAGAAAAAATATAGAAAATTCATTCACCACTATGTCCACATGATCCTTCAATACCTCCTAAACTTCTCAAGGAAACTCTTCCATCTTTGCTGATGTTAGAACAATCCTAGGTTTTCTCACCATTGTAGTACCTACTTCTTCCTCTTTCATTGGCTTCAAAACTCCTTTGTACCCATTTTCATCACTCTAGACTCCACTTGTGGGTTTTGGCTTTCATCTTGCAATGGTGTAAGGGTGAAGGAAACTCCATCCTTTTCTATAACATAGGTGTTTTTTGGCCATCATATTTGGCACTCCTATCATACTGTCAAGGCCTCCGCAAAAGCAAATGACACACATCCATTGGTATTATATCACACAAAACCTTATCTTTGTATCCCCCCATATGAAAATCAACCCAACTTTGTTCATTTACAACTACTTGTTGCCATTTTTTAAGCCAAGAAATTGTATATGGATTGGTATGAGGAATTATTTTCAACTTAAGTTTTTCAACCATCTCAACTAAAACCAAATTATCTACATACTACCTGAATCAATTACAACCTTGCAACATTTACCTAAGCACTTACATGTAGTTCAGAAAAGAGACTTTATTTGTGGTGGATCCTTCTCCATGGGTACTTTGATCAGAGTTCTCCTCACCATGAGAGACTCACCAACTTCTAGATCAACATTGTTTGATGGAAGGTTTGCGCTTTCATTGTCCTCTTCTTGTGCAAAATGATTTCTTCTTTCTCCTAAAAATGAAGTAGTGGACTAATTTTTAGTGCATTGCCATGCTTGATGGCCTACAAATTTATTGCATTGATAACGTCTCCCAGTAAAGCCACTTGAACCTCCTCTTTGGCTTCCAAATATACCCCTAGAATCTGATCTACCTTCTTTAAATCCACCTCTTGAATCTGCAACTTGTTCTTGAACTCTACTTGTCTCTCATGGATTCTCACATGACTGTCCTGAATCAAAAAATGTTACTCTTCCTCTAGAATTTCTACCTCTACCCTTGCTTTGCTTTTCTTTCCTTCTCCTCAACTTATCTTTAGCATTGATGGCCAATTGATAACAATCCACTATTCTTGGATTAGTGAGGCTTAATTCATCTTGAAGGTTGTATCTCAACCCATTGAGGCATCTTGCCACTTTTTCCTCATCTTCTACATGACCTGCCCTTACACTCAATTTGTAGAACTCCTCAATATAGGCACTCACATCCATCTCTTTTTGTTTGAGATTTTGAAGCCTTTTGAACAACTGAATGTTATAGTCACTTGGTAGAAATTTTCCCTTGAGTTTAGCCACCATCCTATTCCAAGAGGTGATTTTAGACTTTCCCTTCTTTCTCCTTTCATCTTGTACATAATCCCACCAAAACAAATCATGGCCCTTCAACTTTGTCTTGGCCAACTTCACCCTTTGATCTTCTGGCACATCTTCATAGTCAAAGTAGTTATCCATTGCTCTTATCCAATCTAAGAGTTCTTCACTATCCAATTTTCCTCCATACATGGGTAAATCCATCTTGATCTTAGGACCTTCTCCCTTCACTACCTTCAACGGCCTTACCATCGTCAACACATCAGGATCCATCTCTTCCTTGGACCCTTGGGAACTTTCCTCTCCCCTTTCTTCTTCTTCTTCTTAGTCACTCAAGTCTCTTGTGACTATTCCTTTATTCTGACTAGTTTCAACAGTTGCAAGCCTGGCTTAAAGGGTTTCCTGAAACTCTTTCATTTGTCTCATCTATTTTGCATGCTTCTCCTTTATTTCATTTATCTCTCTATCTAGTGGATTCCCTTTTGGAGGCATCTTATCTCTTCTTCTCTTCAACCTTTTCCCTCTTCAAATAAAACCTATCCTCTAATACCAATTTGATGAAGAGCAGGGATAAAAGTTACATGATTAATACCACATTTCACAACAATGGGTTCATTCATCCTTCAAGGTTCTAGACTCTTCCAAAATGGAACATGCCCCTCAAAGGTCACAAAACCACAAATAAGGCATCAATGCCTCAAACCCTCTACTCAACACTTGAAACACCTTAGACAAGGTGGAAAAAGCATGTGCAAACCAACAATTTCTCTTAAGAAACTTGAACTCTAAATCTACTTAGCATTCCTTCACAAATTAGTTATAACCCTTATAGCCCTCCAAAATGGTTTTTCTAACTACAACCTATGGAGAAGACCTAAAACCCAAACTATAAAAAATAGTTTCAAATACCCTTTTGGGCCTTCTAGCACATATCAAGAATTTAGGTAGGGTTTCATTGGAATAACAGGGCCAAAAATTGACTGTCGCGCTTGCAACTAGGCATAATGGCATGAGCAAGCTTGGTAGCAGTGGGGGATTTGACTTCCAAATATTATCTTTGCATTCCAATTCCATAAACACATCACACTTGGCCTAAAACACCAACTCCCATCAATTAGAACAATCTCCAAGAGCTTTTCAACAACTACCCTAAGCCTCTAGGGTTTCTAAGCTTGATATATAAAGAAACCAAACCACTACAACACCTCCACATGTGCGGACCTCCACCCCTATTCCCGCAAAGTTTGAAATCTTAAAATACATGCCCTGACAATCCATTCCACCAAGTTTGAGGTGTTTTCATTGATGGAATGGGAAGATATACATGTTTCTTACTCCCAAGTTACCCTATCTAGGGCTTTAACAAGTTTGAGAAGAAAATGCCTCTAACTTGCTCAAATTTTAATGAAAATGAGTAAAAAAAAATGCAATAGAAAGTAGATTCCCTACTCTTACAATCCCAATTAAATTCAATCCAGGTAAGGATCATATAGATCTATATAATTGATTGTAGCAACAAATTGGCATTCTAAAATGAAGAAAACAAAGTTCTTTATTGATTCAATCTCCAAAATTCAACATCCAACAACAACCAAAATTTTCTTCAACCTTAAAAATCCTTTTTCAACCTTTTCCAATAGAATCCCAATGGTTGACAACCAATTCTCAAATAATAATGGTTCAACTTCCACTTAACACCAAAAATGAAAAAGTTGATTTGTGCAGCTTTGACAATATTTGACATATTTTGCAACAAGACCCCTAATGAATCAAAACTGACACAAACACCTATGAAATAGTCTTATAAGACCTTATTACATGAAATTGACTCAAATAAAAAAAAATATAAATATTTTACCCCTTGGAGGCATGAATTGATATGTGGGTGCCCCTGCACCATACTCCCAAGGAAGAAAAGATTCAAGCTCCACTTGAATGGAGGGTAGCAATATGAGAACCATGCTTGAAATTTATTGTTTGATGTCTTTAATTCTTTGCACATTGTCTTCTTTGGAACAGTTCCATGCTTACTTCATCTTCACCTTGGGTTTTTTGAACACTTGGAAAAGGTAGTTGAGCTTATCAATATAATCATGTCCCCCATCTGCACTTCTACCTTGTAATTGATCCTTTTTTCCTTGATGTATGTGAGGTATGCCAATAGTACCTTGTTCCCCTTCAATGATTTGTTTCATTTTCACCTTAGGTTTCTTATCTCTCAATTTTTCAATCTCATCAAGAGAACATTTTCTTCTCTCTCTATCTCTAACCATCATGTCATCAAGCTTGGGTTCTTGATCAGTATTACTGCCCTCTTCTAAAATAAGTAAATCAACACTAACTTAGTACCTTCAATCTTACACTCACTAACATCTGTAACTCTCTTTTGTTGCTCCAGTTGTAGTGGATGCTTGTCTAACTACCCATCTTTCATCTACAACTTAGCTTGATCATTATGTTGTTCTAGACTTCCTTTTCCCCTCAAGCATTTCTTGCTCAACTCTACAATCTCTTTCCCAACAATCCTCTTACTTGTATCATCCAAATTCCTTGCATTTGCAACCTTCCAAACAATTGCATCATTTGTGTTAACACCACCTCTTTCTTTAGAAACATCCCATTCTAGATTTTTTTTGACATAGGTTGTTGTATATGACAAACCAACCCCTAGTACAAAACCCATATAATGACTATCATCTCTCCTTGAAATCATAAAATCAGAAAATTCATTCACCACTATGTTTACATGATCCTTCAATACCTCCTGAACTTCCCAAGGTAACTCTTCCATCTTTATTGATGTTACAATAGTCCTAGGTTTTCTCACCATTGTAGTACCTACTTCTTCCTCTTTCATTGGCTTTAAAAACTCCTTTGTACCCATTCACATCACTCTAGACTCCACTTGTGGGTTTTGGCTTTCATCTTGTAATGGTTTAATGGTGTAGGAAACTCCATCTTTTTCTATAACATAGGTGTTTTTTCTGCCATCGTATTTGGCACTCCTATCATACTGCCAAGGTCTCCCCAAAAGAAAATGACACACATCCATTGGTATTATATATCACACAAAACCTTATCTTTGTACTCCCCTATATGAAAAATCAACCAAACTTTGTTCATTTACAACTACTTGTTGCCCTTTGTTAAGCTAAGAAACTATATATGGAGTGGTATGAGGGATTCTTTTCAACTTAAGCTTTTCAACCATCTCAACTACAACCAAATTATCTATACTACCTGAATCAATTAGAACCTTGCAACATTTACATAAGAAATTACATGTAGTTCTGGAAAGAGACTTTCTTTGTGGTGGTTCCTTCTCCATGGGTACTTTGATCATAGTTCTCCTCACCATGAGAGACTCACCAAATTCTGGATTAGCATTGTTTGATGGAAAGTTCTTGCTTTCATTGTCCTCTACTTGTGCAAACTGATTTTTTCTTTCTCCTCCAAATGATGTAGTGGAATTATTTTCAGTGCATTGCCATACATGATGGCCTGCAAATTTATTGCATTGATAACATCTCCCAGTAAAGCCACTTGAACCTCCTGTTTGGATTCCAAATATCCCCCTAGAATCTGATCTACCTCCTCTAAATCCACCTATTGAATCTGCAACATGTTCTTCAACTCTACTTGTCTCTCTTGGATTCTCACATGACTTTCCTAAATCAGCAATTGTTCCTCTTCCTCTAGAATTTCTACCTCTACCCCTACTTTACTTTTTTTTGGTTCTCCTCAACTTATCTTCAACCTTGATGGCTAATTGCTAACACTCCACTATTCTTGGATTGGTGAGGCTTAATTCATCTTGAAGATTGTGTGATTAGGAAAAAAATATTGTTCCAGAAATGAGTAGCAACAAAAGAAATGCAAGAAACAATAAAAACACCTAACACCTCAAGATAGGGAAAAAAACATTGAAATTAACAAAATAGATGAAGTAGTTATACCTTGCTAAGTTGCTCCTTTGGTTGGCCCTTTATTTTTTATGTTGTGTATGCTCCTCTTGATGGAAAAAGATGTTAAGATGAGATGCAATATGGATGAGTAATGGATTCAAATGTTGTGATGAAGGTAAAGTGTGAAAATATGGCTAAATATGGCTCAAATGAAAAATTTGCAAGATTTTGGATGTGGGATGCAAAATATTTTAAATGAGAGAAAAAAGGGGGTATTTAGAGAGGAAGTTGAATTCTCTAGAGAATTCAAAGGTTGAAATTAAACCAATCAGGCCAAGATGAAGGGCTATGGTGAGTTGATAACTCACAAGCCCTCACATCTTGACATGTGGAATGTGAGATGGCTTAGAAATGGTGATGTGTAAATGAGGTGGAAGGAGGGTACATGATGTGGAAGAAGGACAAGTACTTTGCAAGTACCTTGGGGGATGAGAAGATTTCCTCAAAAATGAACTTCTTGTTTTCAAGTGGGAATGAAGGTGACTTTTGAGGAATTTTAGAATTCCTCAAAAATCTCCATGGGAAAAGGGAAAGTAGTTGGAGAAATAAATGTGAATTAAAAAGTCACATACTTGCAAAAATCTCATGGAGAAGACAAGGTTCCAGAAATGGAAGCATTTGTCCACGTGTGACTTGATGTAACAAGTCAAAGATCACATGGGGAAGATTCCACATGTGACTTGATGTGACAAGTCAAAGATTCTAGAAGATGCATGGGAAAAGGGGAAGAGTCTACATATAACTTGATGTGACAACTCAAAGATCACATGGGGAAGAGTCCACATGTGACTTGATGTGACAAGTCAAAGATCACATGGGGAAGAGAAAAAAGAATTTAATATTCCTTGGAAGGATAAAAGGAATTAAAAATTCCTTGGGAGGTTGATTAGGCTTGTTAATGAAGGATTAGAGGAGGGTTGGGTGGCTAAGAGAGATTAGGGGCAACTTGCAAAAGTTGGAGGATGTGACACATCCTAATCAAGGATTAGGAATGTGCACATTCTTAATGCTAGAATTAGGAGGTTGATTAAGATTAAGGAAGGGATGTGACATGTGAGGAATTAAATAAATGTCATATTTATTTAATTCATTTGATGAAAGGGGTAAGGTATTTAATTATTAACTGAATACCTTAGGGGTTTAGATGATTTTAAGGGTATTAATTAAATAATAACAGTATTACTTAATTAATTCTAATGAGAGGGTATTTAGACAAAGAGGGAAAAATTGGACAAATATAAGTATCCAAATTTAGGTGTCTACAATTTTTCCCTCTTTGAGATGATGTTACGAAGGAGAATCATTTCAAAGAAGATTAAAACATAGAACCTAGAAGATGGTTAGATTGGAAAAGATGCCCCAGTCATTCTAAGGAGTGGCTAGGAAGGAAAAATGATGGGGGTGAAGATGAAGGTTAGGGATTTAGGATGCCCACTCGAGAGGACATGTGGGTTCAAGAGAACACGAATGTGCTCTCGAAATGGATGATGTGATGAGAATGGAGATGAGGAAGATGATGCAAAATTATGGGTAAGAGAGGATGATAAGCGATATGAGATGGATGAAGCACAAATGGATGTTAGGACAAATATGATGTTGCCCCAATCAAGCTACAAGACAAAAGGGGTGATGATGGATGGAGTGTTGTCGATGAGGGAATAATATATCCTAAAACAACATGAGGATAGGGAAAGATACATATCGATGATGATGATGATGGTGATGATTGGATTAAGGCTTGTAGCAAGGCTAGGAACAAGACCAAGGATGTGATGATATGATTTGTGCTAGATTGAATGGATGAGGAGGGGATTGAGATGTCAGATGGATGAAAGGATAAAAGTGATGGAGGATAAGATGCTTAGAATAATCAATCGAGATTATTCTAAGAAGTTTGAAGAGATTGGATGGATAGGGGAGGGGTATTGATGAAGGATGAATGGATGGGGGGGATTTTTGATAGATGAGAGGATGGAATGGGAGACGAAATGCAATCCTAATGTAATTTTCCATCTTCATAGCACTGATTTTTTCTATAGCATAAGACACAAGACACTAGGATATGAAGAACCAAGGTTGATTTGTGTCTAATGCATAAGACAAACACAAAAAACAAGAAGGCTATCCCAATACCCCAAAGTTGTGAAGACCTTGGTTGGGACAGGTATTGGGATAACCACAAGCACAAAAGGATTCCCCAATGTAACACAAGACCTCGAGGATCTTGGTGGGTACTACATGGGACAATCAAGAAGATAAAATAGAAATAAAAAGATCAATATATGCCCCTATGTTTACCAGTAAAAGAACACCATGATATGATGGATCAAGGTGACCATGACTAGTGATGATAGGGTACTCAAATGATAAAAAAAATCCAAAAGCATCAAAAAATCGCAATCAATTTTAAACATCCTTTGCCATAGGATCAAGAGGATGGGTGGGTTTGATGAGGTTTGTTAGGAAGGATGCATCCTATTGACACCAAAGATGGATGTACTAAACTAAAAGATCAATATGACGTGGGATACTCAAAGTTGATTAGATCTACTGATACAAGTGGATTTTGTTTGTGAAGAACCAGCTAGATAGGAACATACTTGATGACACGACACGAGAAATGAGACACAAGACTAACACACTCTAATGACCTAGGGGCTTGGAGGCCAATCAAAGATTAGCCTTGCCTCTGTGAAAGCATAGATCCCTCGTAGTTCGATAAAAGACTAACGACTAACCATGGGTAAAATATGGAAAGAGGATGATGGAGACCTCGATGGATGGTAAAGATAGGAGGGACAAAAGGAGCCAAAGGATGATGAAGAACAATGACAGATGATAAAGGAGCGGACAGACAAAGCCCCGGGGGCAAATCAAATGATCGACCTTGCCTATGTGAAACTGCAAGGGCAATGTAGTTCGACAAAGTCCAAAGAAAAATGATGGATAAAGGATGATGTGATAACCATGATAAGCAGATAAAAATATGGGACTGATACGATGAGACAAGATAGACCTGTTGGATTGGATAGGATAATGGTGATCATGAAGCTCATGGATGGGATAGTTATCCAAATCATCAAAATGAATTGGGAGGATGATAGGATGGATGGATAAATGATGAGAAAGGATAGGATATTAGAAAGATGTGCAAAATAAATGGGAATGATGACGATGAGATATATGGCATCGGGTTGCATGGGGAGTAGCCTATAGCTAGATACCAATGACAAGGGATTGTGAGATTGGATGAGGAGAGAGATGAATGGATAAGAAGATAAGGATGGGGAGATGAAAAGGATGCTATGATGGATGGATAGGGGGATAAGGATAGGGAGGTTAAAAAGATTGTGTGGAGGGATTGGAAGATAAGGATGGGGAGACAGAAGGGATGCTATGATGGATGGATAGGGGGATAAGGATAGTTAAAAGGAGTGTGTGGAGGGATTGGAAGATAGGGATGGGGAGGTGAAAAGGATTAGTGGATTGAGGGATGAATGCTATCTCCAAGGACTATATACAAAGGAAGATAGATTCCCCCACTCTAAATATGTCATGTATAATGAGGCATGAGGGATGGAAGATGGAAAGATGCGAAAATAAGGGAGTGATATGGATATGGATGGGATGCATGGATAAGGAAGGGAGATTATTGGTAGCATGATGGGTGGACAAGGAAGGTAGACGAATGCAAATAAGGATTAGGATAGTGTGCGGATGAGGGGAATGTATGCCAAGAGGTGTCCAAAGAGGTGTCCAAAGCATGTTTAAGTATAGTGTGCAGAGGATGGAGTGAGTAGGATGATAAATGGGATATGATGGTAGGATGTAGAATATAGGTGGGATAGAGGAAAAGGATGAAGGGGATCCATAGCAGGAAGATGTATGTGTAGGTAGAAGCATAGCAGATGGAGGGGATGCATATCAGGAAGCTACCCACAAGTGTGGAAAGATATGGATGGGGATTTATGCATGATACATATTTGTCAGGTTTTCATCATGGTACTTATCCAAGGTGCTTGTTTGCCAAGTTTTCACCATTGGACGAATTATTTCTCTTTATTTTTTTATTTTTTATTTTTCTAAATTTTTGACTTTTTTGAATTTTTTGACTTGTGGATAGCATGCAGATGGAAATGGAAAAGGATAGGGATGTGGATAAGGGGTTTTAGAAGATACGCGATAAGGATATGGATGAAGGAATCAGACATCAAGTTCCATATGAGGTATTACGATCCCATGTGTAAAGCGACTGTTGGATGTTGGTACAACCTTATTAGGATAAATGGATTACGAAAGAGGATGAATTAGAGGGATTTGATGGGGGAGATATGTAGGATAGTGGATGGGATGTTGGAAAGTGTATGGATGGAATGATGGGGTGGATGTGTGATGGGGAGATGTGTTCAGGACCAACATTGGCATATATGGTGGTGGATGTGAAAGGATAGAAGGATTAATGGATGGAGAATGTGGGGATAATGGAGGAGATGGGATAGTAAATTTTGGGACATAAGGACCCAAAACAGATTTTGGAGATGGAGGGAGTGTATGATTAGCTTTTGGATTAGCAAGTTTGGATGTTATTACAAATTTTTCATGTGAAGGCATTGCATATTTTTTCTTTGGGATCCACATGGTTTTGACTTTTGCTTTGGTGGGCCTTTGTGGCCTATGGATTTGATTTGGATTTTGGATTTTATTTTTCTTCTCTTAACCATGTCTTTTAGAGGGGACATGGGGAGGTTTAGATTCATGTGGATGTCTGGATTTATGCATTTTTGTTTTAACATACAAAGTACTTTTAGTAGCAATGGGATGGGTGCGAGGAGATGGATGATGTGGAGTGATGGAGGTAGGATTATGGGGATTATGTGTAGATGGAGGATGTGTAGGTATGTGCCTTTGTTGATCCTGATTAGGGAACAAGAGAGTGTGATATTTATGATGGGTGACATGGATAGGTGATGGATGGATGAAAGGATGAATATGACGAGATGGAGGGGGTGATTTTGGGATATAAGGGCCCAAAATGGACTTAGTAGCTGGAGGGACATAAGGACCCAAAATGGATGGAGCAGATGAGGGAGGAATATGGATAGTTGTTTTGAGGCGGTATGATAGAGGAGGGGGGATGGCAGCAAATGATCTGGTGGAGCAATGGGAAGAGCTTGTATTTCTTTTGGAAGAGGCTTGTTGAGGACGTATAGAGGTTGTACCAAAGTTTTTAGATTGTAAGTCTTGGAAAATAGGTCCAAGACCTCGCATACAGAGTTGTTCTTTGACCTAGATGGGATCTAAAATACCTTTCTTATGAAGGCCTAAACCTTTTCCTTGATAGTTCATGTTCTTAAGCATTCAATCCATGATAGGATTTTTGTTATTAGGTGGAGGATGATGGGTGGCATATATGCTTTGTTTTTCTTCTTCAAGGAGACTGCCATGGATGAATGTGAGGTTACCAAGGGGATATAAAAGTGGTATGGGAATGGTATGGTTAGGCGATGGTGGAGGATCATCAAATGGAGATGAGGGGGTAGCAGCTTCTTCCTGATCGGGAGGAATGAGTGGTAAAGTATCAAGAGAGGGATTAGGAGGTATGATAGGATCTAGATTTGTGGTAGCGAGTGATAAGGGCTTGTGCGATGGAGTGATCGGATCTTGAGTGACAAGGGGATCATGGGATGGAATGGATAGGAGACTATGATCTTGAGTAGGACTAGGTGGGATGACAGGATCTTGATTTGGAGAAGGGGACATGTTGGCATGCTTTAGATCAGGCACTTGGCATGACTCATCTTGCATGGATAGCATAATGATGGAGTCTTGGAGGGTCTCCTCAAATGGGGGAGATGGAAGGATGGAAGATTTGTGAAGTTCATGAGAGGGGATTTCAGTGATACTAGAGGTAGGAGAAGTGGATTGGATTTGGATGTCTTCGATGAATTGGGTGGATCTATGAGTAGAAGATGGTGATGGGGTTTGGCAGTTCTCAGAGTAGGAGATGGGAGCTCAATGGATTCAATGGGTTTGATGATTTCAGCGGTTTGAGTGGGGCTAGGGGTTTTAGCATCAATGATAGGTGTGATACAGAGAATGTATGATCACTAGTGACCATGGATGATGGATTGGGATGGCATGGTTCCATGACTTCAAAAGGTGGAGTGGGGAATGTCTTCTATGTCATGATTCCTTGGAGAACTTCTGGAGTGAGAAATTTGCATGCTCGAGGCTTAGATGGCAAGGTAGGAGTGGATGAAGGATTAGGGATTGGTAGGGGATTAGGGCTATGGATTGGTGGATTAGGATTAGATTGAGGAACGTGATTGGATGGAAGACTAGGAGTAGATGGAGGATTAGGATTGGATGGAGGGTTAAGGTAAGGATATTGGAATGGTGAATTAGGATTGGATGACATGGATGGTGGAGTGATGCTAGAGGAAGTAGATGGGGAACAAAGATAGCGATATTGGGATGGTGGATTAGGACAAGAGGATATGGATGTTGTGTTGTAATAAAGGTATTAGGATGGTGGATTAGGATGGGAGGATTGAGATGGAAGAGTGAGATAGGGAGATGTGGATGACGGATTAGGATACGAAGCTGTGGATGTTAGATTAGGATAGGTTGATGTGGATGTATAAGTAGGATGGGAAGATTGGTATGGAGGATTAGGATAGTGGGCATATGCAGATGAAGGATTGAGATAGGAGGATGTGGATGGGGGATTAACGTAGGGGTATTGTAATGGTGGATTAGGATAGGAAGACATGGATGTTGGATAAGGAGATGATGCAAGTGAAGGATATGATGGGGATGCAGGTGAGGAAGATAATTGATATCCCTTGTCAAAGGTAGCATAAGGAGTGTGATTAGGCATGGATGATGACATAATGGGATAGCTTGAAGGGGTGATTGGATTGCAGGAAGTGGATGGAGAAAGCTTACTAGCAATGATAGCATCAATGGGATCTATGTCATATACTTCTTGATCAACAAGACTTTCGTTATCGTTGTCGATGTACTTAAGGTTTCCCTTGACTATTAACGATGGAGGATAAGGATTCATGATGATGAAAGGATAAAGAGG
This sequence comes from Sequoia sempervirens, assembly GCA_007258455.2. NCBI lineage: Eukaryota > Viridiplantae > Streptophyta > Pinopsida > Cupressales > Cupressaceae > Sequoia > Sequoia sempervirens. Next base: position 197,560,811 of record VDFB02379711.1, on the reverse strand, counting down.
ATGGATTAAAGATTTTGGATGAAAACAGACTAAAGCTCAAGTTGGGATTTAGGTCAAGCTCATATCAGGACTGGATTAAAGCTCAAATTAGGATGATTGGATGATGCGATGGGAATGATTCTGATGATTGGATTTGATTATCAAAGGATGACTACGACACCGACTCTACTTCAAGATGGAAGTAGATTGATTGGGTTGAAAGTGATTAGATTGGATTGGATAAGATTGATCGATGATTGATAAGATCAAATGATGGATCTGATAGGATGATAAAAGGGACTGTAAACCTCATTTAGAGATTACCCTAGGTGACTTAGGATATTGATTGATCATATTAAAGGATAACTAGATGATTGCGACACCGAATCCACATTGAGATTAGAAGTGGATTGATTGGGCTGACGATGATGATTAACTTAAGATGGATGAAAATATTAAGAAGATGTTGATGACAATGATCAATTCAGACACTTAGGTTAATTTGGATAATAACCTAAAACAAAGTTGAGGGGATTCAAATGGGGAAAACGATGATCTTATTGGGGAAACAGATGATAGAAAAGGACAAAAAACTACTCGAAATGAGAGGAGGTTCATAATAGATGAAAGATTACTTAGAATGAGTAAATAGATGATCGAGAGGGATGAACAATTACTCGAAATGAGTAAACAACTGCTCACACTGGATGAATGATTCTCAGAATGAGAAGATGAGGGTTTGAAATGAATGAATGATTACTCAGAACGAGTAAATAAATGATCGAGAGGGATCAACAACTACTCAAAATGAGGAGACGAAAGATAAAAATAAATGAAAGATCACTCGAAACGAGAGATGGAGCTTCAGAATAGATGAACGATTACTCAGAATGATTGATCAAAATGGATGAATGATCACTCAGAATGAGAGAAGGAGATTCACAATGCATGAACAATTACTTGGAACAAGTAAACAAATGATTGGAACGGTAGAATGAGAGCTCAAAATGATGGAAGGAGGTTTGAAATGGATGAAGATTTACTTGGAACGAATAAATGAATGATTAGAATGGCAGAACAAGAGTTCAAAATGATGGAAGGTGGTTCGGAATGGATGAATGTTTACTCCGAACAAATAAATGAATGATCAGAATAGCAGAACGAGAGTTCAAAATGATAGAAGAAGGTTTAGAATGGACGAATGTTTACTCAGAACGAGTAAATGAATGATCAAAATGGCAGATCGAGAGTTCAAAATGATAGAAGAAGGTTCATAATGGATGAATCTTTACTCAGAATGAGTGAACAAGTGCTTGGAATGGATGAATGATTACTCCGAATGAGGGAAGGAGGTTCAGAATAGATGAAAGATTACTCAAAATGAGTAAATAGATGATCGAGAGGGATGAATGACTACTCTGAATGAGTAAACGACTGCTCACAATGGATGAATGATTCTCGTAACAAGAAGATGAAAGCTCAGAAAGGATGAACGAGTGCTTAGAATAGATGAATGACTCTCGAAATGAGGGGATGAAGATTCAAAATAGATGAACAAGTACTTAGAATGAGTGAACGAGTGCTCGAAATAGATGAAAAAGTACTCAGAATGAGTAAACGATTGATCAAAATGGCTGAACAAGAGCTTGAAATGATAGAAGAGGGTTCAGAATGGATGAATGTGTACTTGGAATGAGTAAACGATTGATCAAAATAGCTGAATGAGAGCTCAAAATGATAGAAGATGGTTTGGAATGGATGAACGTTTACTTAGAATGAGTGAACGAATGCTCAGAAAGGGTGAATGAATGTTCAAAATGGGTGAATGAAAGCTTGAAATGAGTAAATGATTGATTGGAATGGATAAATGAATGCTCAGATTGGGAGACTAACTCTTGGAATGGATGAAAGGATACTCATAACTGGGTGAAGAATGCTCAAGATGTGAATGAAGAAGGGTGCCCGAAATGACCGAACAAATGGTGAAATCAGCTGTTTGAGAGGTAGGTTTGCCCAAGGTAGGGCAAGTGTAGATTAGGATTTTGGTTAAAGCTCAGATTGGGAGTAGATTAAAGCTCAAATTAGGATTGGATTGAAGCTCATATTAGGATGATTGGAGAATGTGATGGGATTGATTCTACACCAATTTTAGGGGTTTAAAGGACATAAGGTGCTGACAATCAGATTTTTCTAGATTTGGCAATTTTCAAAAATTGTCAAATTTTTCCATTTTAGGAAACTTCACAGACATACCTTTGAGAGTCCATTTTTTTCCAAAAAAATACCCAAAACTAAGGTAGGATGAATTTCCAACTAATATCCTAAGTTTGAGACATGCATTCCAAGTTATTAACGAAAAAGATTTTTCAAAAACTGTAAAAAAACACTAAATTATGATTTTGAATGTCAAGATGAAAGTTTGATGCTCTAAAAATGTGCTTAAACGGGGTCTAACCAACATAAGTTCTATTGGGAATCCACATGCCACCTCATAACGCAACCAGCCATAAAATTTCAGCTCAATCGGACACCTGAGTCAAAAATTATGGCCTTTGAAAGTTTTGGCATAAAAATCAAAACCCTCAAAATGAAGTTTAGATTATTGGAATGGATGATTTGATGATGGATATGGACTCTAATGATGTTCTACGTAGCGCCCATGTTTTTGGTCGATGAAACGATGAATTACAGAAACGTGTTGATGACAGGAAAATGAGTGCTCGAAATGACTGAACGAAGGGTGAAAAATGTTGTTTTGGGTGGGTCCGCCCCTCTATTTTGGGTAGGTCTACCCTGGGTGGGAAGGTTTTCCCTTGGATGGTCAAGTCCACCCCTAGGTGGGTAGGTCCTCCTATTAAGTGAAAAACAAGCAAAAATAGTTGTTTGGGGCAAGTAAACAAGTGCACGAAACAAGGAAATGGACGCTCAGATCAAGGGGATGAATGTTTGAGACATGGAATGGATTCATGGAACAGATGCATGAATGTTTGGAATAGGGAAACAAGTGATTGAAATGATGAAATAAACGCTCGAAATGATGAAACAAGTGTCCGGAATGATGAAATAGGTGATAAATTGATTGTTTAAGGGATAGGTCCGCCCCTAAAAAAGGTCAGGTCCACCCCTGGAGAGCAAGTCTACCCCTGAAAGAGGCCAAGTCTGCCCCTGGAGGGCAGGTCCACCCCTAAAAGAGGTCAATTTTTCCCTTAGAGGGTAGGTCGACTTGTTTGACTAAAGGTGGACAAAATTGACTGAAACAGGCTGAAAAGGGGTTGGTTCAGAGGTCAGGTCTTCCCTTGAAAAAGGTTAGGTCCACCCCTGGACAAGTCTAAACTTGGTTTTCAGAAAATAGACTAAGGCAATGGACCCAAAACACATCAAACAGTAATCAGAGGATAAGGCTAACTCGACCGAATAGAGAATTACTAGTTTTACATAAGGAAAATAGTTCAAGCAGCACGATCCTAAGATTAGTAGAATGGGTATGGCCAACAAAGTCCTCTATTCTAGGATAAACATGGTTGTTAGGGAGTCTTCAATATACACCTAGTACGTGAAGTCCAAATCGTGAACACTAGTCTGTCACAAGCGTGAGTCGGGAACCTTAGCGAGATACTGAAGGCTCAGACCAACTCGTCATGTCATCCTAACGCTTTGCTAATTATGGCATGGCTAGATTGTGGTACAACTTTGGCTCTCCCCCCTTTATATACCTCACCAGTACACATGGTTGGGATCGTCCCTTGAGGTGATGAAATCCCCAAGCAGGTCCCCTAAGAAAAAGAAAAATGGGAGATTCAAAAGGACTTGGTAAGCTACGATTTCTTGTCACCCAAGATTGCCAAATGGCGCAAGGGGATTGGATAGGTCAATAGCTTACCACAAGCATGACACACAAGGTAAATTTGACCCCTCTTAGTTAATCTATGTGCCTAAATTATTAAAAAATGATAAACAAACAACTAATAAAAGTTTCAAAATGGATAGATAGCCTATAAAAAACTTGTTAGTGATTTATATATCTTTTTCCACCAAGCACTAATCAAATTCTTGCACAAACACAAAAAACACACATTAGGGGGTCAAAAATACTCAAAACAACTAAAAAAAATGCTTAAACTTCAATTTTCACCTTCTGGAAAAAGTTGTTTTGGTGGGGTCTACCCCTGGAAAAGGTCAGATCCGCCCTTCGAGGTTAGTTCTACCCCTAGAAAAGGTAAGGTCCAGCCCTAGAGGTCAGGTCCACCCCTGGAAAAGGTCAAGTCCACTCCTCTATGAAAAAACTACAATTTTTTTGTTTCTGGACTCTGTGGAGGTCAATTCTACCCCTCTATTGGGTCAGGTCTGCCCCTATAGGTCTGGTTCACCCTTAGAAGAGGTCAAGTTTGCCTCTAGAGGTCAGGTTTTCCCATAGATAGGCAGGTCCACCTCTCTGCTAGGTTAGGTCTGCCCCTAGAGGTCAGGTTCACCCCTGGAGGTCAGGTCTGCCCCTAGATGGGCAGGTCTGCCTCTTTGCCAGGTTAGTTCCACCCCTCTGCAAACTGCATCTACAAACAGTGAAAAAATAGAAAACTTGAAAGAACAAGACTCGTCTATGGGTCCCATTGGGTGTGCTAGAAATGTGATCAGGAAAAAATATTGTTCTGGAAATGAGCAGCAACAAAAGAAATACAAGAAACAATAAAAGCACCTAACACCTCAAAATAGGGAAAAAATGTTGAACTTAACAAAATAGATGAAATAGTTATACCTTGCTAAGTTGCTCATTTCATTGGCCCTTGATTTTTTATTGTGTATGCTCCTCTTGATGGAAAAATATGTTAAGATGAGATGCAAGATGGATGAGTAATGGATTCAAATGTTGTGTTGTAGTGAAAATATGGCTAAGTATGACTCAAATGACAAATTTGCAAGAGTTTGGCTATGGGATGCAAAATAAATTAAATGAGAGAAAAGAGGGGGTATTTATAGAGGAAGTTGAATTTTCTAAAGAATTTAACGGTAGAGATTAAACCAACAAGACCAAAATGAAGGGCTATGGTGAGTTGAAAACTCACAAGCCTTCACATCTTGACGTGTGGAATGTGAGATGGCTTAGAAATGGTGATGTATAAATGAGGTGGAAGGAGGGTACATGATGTGGAAGAAGGACAAGTACTTTGCAAGTACATTGGGGGATGAGAAGATTTTCTCAAAAAGGAACTTCTTGTTTCCAAGTGGGAATAAAAGTGACTTTGAGGAATTTTAGAATTTCTCAAAAATCTCCATTGGAAAAAGGGAAAGTAGTTGGAGAAATAAATATGAATTAAAAAGTCACATGCAAGAATCTCATGGACAAGAAAAGGTTCCAAAAAGGGAAGCACTTGTCCACATGTGACTTGATGTAACAAGTTGAACATCACATGGGGAAGAGTCCACATATGACTTGATGTGACAAGTCAAATATTCTAGAAAATGCACAGGAAAAGAGGAAGAGTCTACATGTGACTTGATATGACAAGTCAAAGATCACATGGGGAAGAGTCCACATGTGACTTGATGTGACAAGTCAAAGATCACTTCGAGAAGAGAAAAATGAATTTAATATTATTTGGAAGGATAAAAGGAATTAAAAATTCCTTGGGAGGTTGATTAGGCTTGTTAATGAAGGATTAGAGGATGGTTATGTGGCTAAGAGAGATTAAGGACCAACTTGCAAAAGTTGGAGGATGTGACACATTCTAATCAAGGATTAAACATGTGCACATTCCTAATGCTAGAATTAGGAAGTTGATTAAGATTAAGGAAGGGATGTGACATGTGAGAAATTAAATATTTATTTAATTCATTTGATGAAAGGGGTAAGGTATTTAATTATTAACTGAATACCTTAGGGGTTTAGATGATTTAAGGGTATTAATTAAATAATAGCAATATTACTTAATTAATGCTAATGAGAGGGTATTTAGACAAAGAGGGAAAATTTGGACAAATATAAGTATCCAAAATTAAGTGTCTAAGGGTTGTATCTCAACCCATTGAGGTATCTCTCCACTTTTTCCTCATCATCTTCTACATGACCTGCCTTTATGCTTAATTTATAGAACTCCTTAGTATAGGAAATCACATCCATCTCTTTTTTCTTGAGGTTTTGAAGCCTTTTAAACAACTTAATGTTATAGTCACTTGGTAGAAATTTTCCATTGAGTTTAGCCACCATTCTATCCCAAGAGGTGATTTTAGACTTTCCCTTCTTTCTCCTTTCATCTTGTACATAATCCCACCAAAGCAAAGCATAGCCCTTCAACTTTGTCTTGGCAAATTTCACCCTTTGATCTTCTGGCACATCTTCATAGTCAAAGTAGTTATCCATTACTCCTATCCAATCTAGGAGTTCTTCACTATCCAAATTTTCTCCATACATGGGTAAATCCATCTTGATCTTATGACCTTCTCCCTTCACTGCCTTCAACAACCTTACAATCTTCAACACATCATGATCCATCTCTTCCTCAAACCCTTGGGAACTTTCATCTTCCCTTTCATCTTCTTCTTCTCAATCACTCAAGTTTCTTGTGACCATTCCTCTCTTCTGACTGGTTTCAACAATTGCAAGCCTGGCTTGAATGGTTTCCTGAATCTCTTTCATTTGTCTCATCTCTTTTTCATGCTTCTCCTTTATTTTATTTATCTCTATCTAGTGGATTCCCTTTTGGAGGCATCTTATCTCTTCTTCTCTTCAACCTTTTCCCTCTTCAGATCAAACCTACGCTTTGATACCAATTTGATGTAGAGTAGGGGTAGAAGTTACGTGATTGATACCATATTTCACAACAATGGGTTCATTCATCCTTCAAGGTTCAAGACTCTTTCAAAATGGAACATGCCCCTCAAAGGTCACAAAACCCAAAATAAGGCATCAATGTCTCAAACCCTCTACTCAACACTTGAAACAACTTAGACAAGGTGGAAACAACATGTGCAGACCAATAATGGCTCTCAAGAAACTTGGACTCTCAATCTACTTAGCATTCCTTCACAAATTGGCTATAACCCTTGTAGCCCTACAAAATGGCATTTTTGACTACAACCTCTAGAGAAAACCTAAAACCCAAACTATAAAAATAGATTTAGATACCCTTTTGGTCCTTCTAGCTCACATCAAGAATTCAAGTAGGGTTCGTTTGGAATGACAAGGCCTAAAATTGACTATCTCACTTGTTGTATATGTCGAGGATATTGAGAAAATTGTTAAAGAAAGTATTCTAGGTTCCCAGTGGAACTGTGCATGTCATGAAGGTGTCTTGTTCTGTATGTTGAAGATTAACTGGTGTGGATTAAATGGTTTATTGTTGAATGCTTCTAGATTATCTACCGAAAGTTTCAAAGGTTCACGTGAAAATTTGATTGTGTTGTGGTCTGACAGTGTTTCTATGGTCTCTGTTAATGTTCCTGAATGAAGATCATGTTATTCTGGTAATCTTAGTTATTGTGGATGCTTCTATGTTATTTCTTGGTGTTCTCTAATGTCTCTATATCATTCTCTATCTTTGTGGTACATCCACATTACTCGGAGAGCTCATGGTTGAAGATCTTTTCTTGCGCATGTTTGGTTTTTCATGTACCTAGCTGACATGATGATAGTAGCATGTTGTGGATCTTCGAGGTGAACTTAATTGAAGTCTTTTTGTGTTGGAGATATTAATTTGGGTCTCCACTATGTTGCAGTCGACCTTGGTGGATTTGCATTGGAAATTCATTTGTGAATTTGGGCCAACTTTGAAAATATGTTTTATTTTCTTAGCCGACTAAGTTGTGATGAAATCTCATGTTGTGGATATCTAAGAGCGATTGGTTGAGTGAAGTTATTGTATGCATAAGTGTGAATGTATGCTAGAGAAAGTGTAAATATGCAAATAGTGTTTCTATCATTCGATTGCAGAGTAGAGTGTGAAGAAGATTGAGTGAAGTGTGAAGAAGGTTTTTTGAGCTTAATTGGAACTGTAATAAGACTTGTGTAGAAGCTATTTTCTCAGTTCATATTCTTTGGATTTTAATCCTATTTTGTATTGTTGGATAGTGAATCCCTTTTGTATTTGAGTAGTGAGCTCTAGGCAATGTGCTTGAATTCATGTGCATTCCTCTTATTATTTCTCATTATACTTTTAATAGGGTATAATCTTGTGGACTAACATCCACCGCAGTTTTTCCCCTAACAAGGTTTCCACGCAAAAATCTTGGTGTTATCTGTCTCTCTGATGTGTTAATTGTTTGTGGTTAATTGCTTATTCATCAAATTTGAGATTAAATTGAGTAAAAAAAAATTAAGTTTTTGTCACAATTGATTCACCCCCCCTCTCAGTTGTGTGTCCTTGTTTTTCCAACAAGTAGTAGTAGGGGGTTTGAACTCCAGAGATTATCTTTGTATTCTAGGTATGTGCAGGATCATCATGGAAAAAATAGGCCCTCAAGTGGTGAAAAATTTACAAAAAATAGAGTTAGGCAACTTGACATAAAAATTTGAATAAGTTATCTATATTATTTCAAAATATGTAAGAATAGAATCTGTAGAAAATTGAATATAGTTTCTAAACTACTAGGTTTATTTATTTATTTTAAATCTATTTGATAAAATTTCAAAATTTCAATGTAGTAGTACTTAAATTTCAGGGAAAAAATAAGAAGTAGGTGTCTGTCTGACCACCCTAACCACAATAAAATGATAAAAAATTTATAATATTTTAGATATAAGTAGAGGACTCATGTCTCGATGTGATGCATATTTTTTTGTAATTTTTTCCAAAAAAATAATTAATTATGAATTTTTATTACAACTTTTAAAAAATATAAAACTCATATTTCTAACCACCTTAACTTGGTAAAAACATCATGAAATTCATTTTTTTTTTTTTAATCCTATAGTATGTGAAGCATAGAATGTGACACATGTTTTAGATTCATAAAATGTGATATCATTTGAAAGCTATAGATTCTTTTCAATCAACCTATCAATAGGACTTTAGTCGTAATTCAAATAGAAAATGAATAATAATTATTTATTAAATTTAAATTAAAGCATAATTTATATTGGTGGAAAGTTGAGAATCTCCTTTAAAAACCCTTTTGGTTTCATCAATTTTGGGTAAAAAAAAAGTTGTCAGCCACATTCCCATCATATCACCACTTTTTGGCCCGTCATGATTCTACACATACCCTTCCAATTCCCTAAACACATCACACTTGGCCTAAAACACCAACTCCCATCAATTAGAACAATCTCCAAGAGCTTTTCAACAACTACCCTAAGCCTCTAGGGTTTCTAAGCTTGATATATAAAGACACCAAACCACTACAACACCTCCACCCCTGTTCCTGCAAGTTTGAAATCTTAAAAAATATGCCCTAAAAATCCATTCCACTAACTTTGAGGGGTTTTCATAAATGGAATGGGAAGATATACATGTTTCTTACTCCTGAGTTACCCTATCTAGGGTTTTAACTAGTCTGAGAAGAAATGCCTCTAACTTGCTCAAATCTTAATGAAAATGAGTAAAACCAAATGCAATAGAAAGTATATTCCCTACTCTAACAATCCCAATAAAATTCAAACCATGGAAGGTTTATACAGATTCATATAATTGACTGTAGTAGCAAATTGGCATTCTAAAATGCAGAAAATAGAGTTCTTTATTGATTCAATCTATAAAATTCAACATCCAACAACAACCAAACTTGTCTTCGACCTTACAAAGCCTTTTTCAACCTTTTCCAATAGAATCCCAATGGTTGACAACCAATTTTCAAATAACAATGGTTCAACTTCCACTTGACACCAAAAATGCAAAAGTTGCTTTGTGCAACTTTGACAACATTTGACATATTTTGCAACTAGACCCCTATTGACTCAAAACTGACACAAAAACCTATGAAATAGTCTTATAATACCTTATTACATGAAATTGACTCAAACAAAAATAAATATCAATATTTGACCCTGTGGAGGCATGAATTGATCTGTAGGTGCCCCTTTACCATGTCATTGAGCTTGATTTCCTCTAAGAGCATGATATTTTTTTGAATTGTCCTCTCTTGGAGACATCAGGCACAATGCTCGCTATGAAGAGACCTTACATGAACTAAGAAATATCTCTTTGAACACTCCTTACACTATTTCACATTTACAACATCAGTTTTATGGCTACCTTGTGTAACACACTTTGCATGCCTATGGAGCCATCTTGTTTGTTCATGAGTTTTAAGCATATGAATCTTTGCTTGCCTCATGAATCTCTAAGTTTATTGTAGTGTGGAACCTTATCAAATTTATTAGGAGGTATAACTTTGGTATGGTTTGATGGGAAGCTGAACCATGGCATGAATTTCCAATAGCTGCTTGCGTGTGTGTGTGTGAGCACATACCAGCCAAGTGGGTATGTGTCTCACCCTCTTGGACTACTCACCCTGTGGACAACTTGAAGTTTCATGGCCCCAGAGTGAGCACATTTTTTTCAAAGCTTGATCCACCTTTTCTTTCTTTTTCTTTCATTAATGACATTGTATGTGTGTGTATCTTGTTTTGTTGCATACCATACACCTTGTGTGTGTCCTTTCATGCTTATGTTGTTTTGATGTAGGATCTTCGATCCTGGGGGCTTGGCCACCTCCTTTGATATTTTTCATCCTTTTACACCCACATTGGTATGCTTGGACCCCTCTTGAATTTCTACTTTAGTGTGAGCTTGAAGCAAGTTCATCCTCTCACTAAAGTGGGGGCTACATGTGGCAACGAAAAAAGTACACCTTTTCCTTGCTTAATTTGGGAGTAATTAAGCATAAATTGGACATGATATCATCTTGATCTAGTGTTGTGATGTGTTTTAAACATCCACATTAGGTTTAGGGTCATCTTAAAGCTAAATAAACCTATGAGTCCCATTTGGCCTATTTTTAAGGTTTTGAGCAGGAAATTTGGGTTTTAAGTTCAAATTTCATGAATGTTGGCCTGTCGGATCCAATTAACATGATATTAGATGGATTTCCTATATAAATTAGGTCTCAAATCATTATTTCATTAAATATTCATCATGTCAATTCAAGCACTGAATAGTTAGGAATTCCAATACTTTACAAGATCATCAAGAGAGCATTCAAGATGATTTCTAAAGCATTCAAGAGCATATTTCTTCATCAATTATTACAAAATTTCAAGATCCATAATCATGTCAAGAATATCAAGCATCAAGCATGTTATTGAGCTATTTTTGTGATGTTTCATCCAAGATCCAAGGTCAAGCATTGTTCTACACTCATCTCAAGATCTAGATCTACATCCTTCATGGCCATTTCATGTTAGATTGCAGATTTACAAGGCATCATTTACAAGGCATCATTCAAGGTGTCATTATTCATGTTTCATGTCTCATGTTTCATGTTTCATGTCCTTTTTTTCATTGTTTCATCATTTGGAACTTAATTACCTAAAAGGGGTTTAACCTAGGCAAACCCCTATTCAAGTTAACAATCAGCAAGTTTTTCTCCTCTTTACATGTGTGATTGCAGATCTAGGTATCTTGGAGTATGAAGGATCTTTGAAGATTAGGTTACAAGATTGGAGAAAGTTGTTGGAGTTTTCCCCTCACTTGCAAGGTTTATATCTTCACAAAAAAGGTCATCTACAGGTCTGAAATCAGGGCTTCAGGTCTGGAAACAAAGTGGAATAGAAAGAGTAGACATTGAAGACTAGATTTAGACCTTGAAGTTCTAGAAAACCCTAACTAGACTCATATGCCAGTCTTGGTGTATGAGTTTGAGTTTAGGTCATTTTTCAAATTTTTACAGTTTTAGATACCCTTTTTTTAGAAACCTGTTTTAAACTAGAAACCCTGATCTGGGACTGACACACAAACTGGCGTATGAGTCCCAGTGTGCTAAAATTTTAGGTTATTCAACATTTTAGGCCTCCATTCAATCTCTCACAGGTTTCTGATGCAAGAATAGAAAAAGGAATGAAGGTGTTTTCATTGATTTTAATTGGTCAACTAGTTATCTACTAGTTGTTGTTGGCTATATATGTTAATGATATCGAGAAAACTATTTTAAAGGAAGATTGCAGGCATTCAGATGTTGCTCTGGTATTTGCCCCTTTGTTTGTGTGGTTCATATATTTTTGTCATGATTGTTGAAGGTTGTTATATCTAGATGTTTGGTTGTTGGTTCGTTCTGTTGTTCGAGTTGTATTCACCAGTTGTAAACTATGATTCTTTATGTTCTAGTTGAAGTTCGGAAGAAGGTTGTTGGTCTGGATTTCTCTTTGTTGAAGTCTTTTGACTTACAGTTCTAGAGTTAGGATGTTTTGATTGCATTGAATATATTTTTGGTTACTAAAAGTTTTGAGCTTAATTTTTTTATGTGTTTTACACTAGTTTGGCCAACCATGTGTTGAGCACTATCTTCAAAGTTAATGAAGTGTGTTGAATCTATTTTTGGGTCCTGGTGAAGCATGTGTTTGGGTCGCCCTCATTCTAATTCCACCCTAGGATGTTTGAAGCTGACCTAATTTAAATTTGAAGTTGGATGGCCAACTTTGTATCTTTTTCAAGGTTAGAGATAGTCTATATACAAGATGAGCTAGTAATGAAAATCATACATAAGAAAAGAAGGAAGATAAATGAAAGAGAATATGTGTCATTGATGTTATTGAGAAAGTGTGTGTGATTTGTGTATGGGAGATTAGTGTGAAACTTAATGTTGAGTTTTTAAATGTAGTGAACAGAAGGTGAACTCTATCATTCATGCAAGTTGGTTAAGTAATTGTGGTGGAATTCTTTGTTGCATTGAGATTGTAGTCTCTCTGTAGCAAGTCTTATTTTTCTTCTTTGTATCTCTCTGGCAATGATCCCTCTGGGTTGTATCCCTGTGGACAGTGAGTCTAGATAGTGAGCCTTATTTTAGGCAGTGATCCTTGTTTCAAGCAGTGATCCTTTTGTAATTGATTTTTATATTATCTATAGTGTGAGTTAATCATCACTGTGGTTTTTCCCTTGTTGGGTTTTCCACGTAAATTTGGTGTTACTGTGTTGGATTTGAGTTTTTGCATTGATGTTTGATGATTAATCATTTAAGTAGTTTCATGTATTAGCTCTAGTGATTGAATTATGGATTAAAATTTGTGACAACTGATTCACCTCCCCTCTTAGTTGTCCTATTCAATAATTGGTATCAGAGCTTGTTTCCTTGGTGAAGATCTTAACTCCTTGAGGATGTAAGGAAAGCTAAGTGCGGAAGCAACTATCCTAACGTCAAAACCTCAGGGAAGAATGCAGAGATACCTTTAAATTTTACAATTACAGTCCAAATAAGATGCACTTGAAAGAGATAACAGAAACAGAGAATTAGACATACACATATGAACACCAGATTTACATGGGAAAACCCTTACAGGAGAAAAACCCACAACACCAAGAGAAGTCACTTTGTATAACAGTAATGGAGATTACATACATAGATCAAACTTATCTTTCTGATGTCAAATTACAACAGCTTTCATAATGACCAACCTTGTACAGAAGATTCCAGTTACAATATATTCATAATATAATTCACACTGATCACCTTTCGAACTATTTACCCAACCATCGAACCAATCCTTCAAACCAGACTACTTTTGCAATCTCTAAGTATATCCATGATGGCCCTGTCTGTCGAACTTACTCTCAGTAACGGCCGCAATAGTCCAACTACTAGCGGTTCCCATTCGGCTTCTCTGATTGGTCGAATACAAGCCACGTAGGATAGTCTTCACTTGGTCAAAGGAATTCACCCTATGTTGGCATGTCGGTGAGACACTAACCGTGTCTCCCCGATGCCACGAAGTCAGCATTCAATATCGCCAAGAGTCCATACTATTAGCAAGATGTTACACCAAGTCCAGAGAGCTATGGCTAAGACTTTGCCATGTTGCCAAGGCCTCATACCAATGATCATCACTTGTATTACTATCACCAAGACTTATTGCTATTGGTGAGACATCATATCGAAGCTCCAAAGTCACAAAGACAATAGAATTTCCATCAGTGAGACTATTGTCTTTTGCCAAGACATCACACCGAGCTCTTTATGTCATTCCAAAGTGATCATCAGTTGGCAAGACTTACCGCTATTGCTAGGAGATTACATCGAAGTCTCAAGTCACACTGAGCACCAAAACAATAGTCGACAAGACTTCTCTCCATTGCTAAGAGTTCTTACCAAACCCTTAGTGTTACCCCAATGCCTCCAAGATACAGTTGTCGGTGAGACATTCATATCATTAAGATTTGATACCGAGCCACCATATGTTGCTCTAATACTCCAAGTGTATTTTGTCAGTGAGACATACCAACAGTCACCAAGAGTTCTTCCTGAGTGATCAAGTCACCCCGATGACTTCAAATGAATACTTATCGGCAAGACTTCCCGTGTCAGTATGAGACATACCGAACAACCAAGTCTCTCCCCGAAATTGCTTGTGATTCAATTTAACCCATACAGAGATTTAACCAAGTCTCTCCCATAAACCGACTAAGAACTCCCATTGCTTGAGCAATGTCTAGCCTTGTATAGACCATTGCATACATAAGACTTCCAACCACACTAGCATAGGGTACACTAGTCATGTCCTCCATCTCAGTACGAGATTTTGGATAGTCTTCAACAGATAGCTTTGTTCCCTGCAAGACTGGAACAACTAGCTGCTTGCAATCATTCATCCAAAATCTCTCTAGAATAGTCCTGATATACTTGCTCTGACTGAGCCAAAGCTTTCTACTATTCCTATCCCTGGTTATTTCCATCCCCAAAATATACCTAGCTGCACCAAGATCTTTCATTTCGAACTTAGCAGACAACTGAGACTTAAGATTAGAAATCATCAACTTACTATTGCCTATGAACAACATATCATCAACATAGAGAGCAATAATAAGCACTTGATCACTTTTAGCTTTGTAATACACACAATGATCAGATTTTGATCTTACAAATCCCAATGACAAAACAAACATGTTAAACTTTTGGTACCACATTCTAGGAGACTGCTTTAACCCATACAGAGATTTATTCAATTTGCAAACCAATCTTTCTTTACCTTTTTCCATAAAGTGCTTAGGTTGGGATATATAAATCTCTTCTTCAAGATCACCATGAAGAAATGTTGTCTTCACATCCATCTAGTCGACCTCTAAGTCATACGTTGCTGCAAGTGACAAAAGAAATCTGATAGATGTCAACTTAGCTACAGGAGAAAAGATTTCCCCATAATCAATTCCCTATACTTGGGAATAACCCTTCACAACCAACCTTGCCTTGTATTTTTCCACACTTCCATCCAGACCTATTTCCTTTTTAAATACCCATTTGCAGCCCTCAACTTTTCTACCTTCAGGCAAGGGCACCAAACTCCAAGTATCATTTTTTTCTAATGATGCCATTTCTTCATTCATGGCTTCTAACCAAGAGTCAGAATCAGACATTCTAAATGCCTCTTTCATAGCCCTAGGTTCATCAGTGCTAGAAATTAAAGCATAGGTACAAGTAGAATCTATCAAAGAGAACCCATACCTATCAAGTTACTTTCTTTCATGAGTTGACCTCCTCACTTGTTGAGGCTGAGGTTGTTATTCTTCATCAGAACTTTCAGAACTACTTGAGCTCTCCTCAGTTTCAGGTACATTTTTAATTTTTAATTCCTCTTTATCTAGTGTCGGAGGAATTTCAACTACATTCTTTTTGTTTTCTGATTTTTGTCTTTGACTGCAGATCCAAGGTAGAAGGCTTCAACTCATGAAAGATAACACTTCTGCTATATAAAACCTTCTTTGTATCATGATTCCAAATCTTGTATCCTTTTATGCCAGTACTATAGCCAATAAAAATACATTTAACATCCTTATTCTCCAACTTAGATCTTTTCTCATACGGCACATGAGCATATGCCTCACAGCCAAAAACATGAATATGTATTAAAGAGGGCTTCTTACCAGACCACGCTTCCAAAGGTCTATTCTCAACAAGAGCAAAATTTGGAGAATGATTTATCAAGTAACATGTTGTAGCAACTACCTCAGGCCAAAACTTCTCCTCCAAGCTAGCACTACTTAGCATACTTCGTGCTCTCTCCATCACTGTCCTATTGAACCTTTCTGCAACTCCATTTTGTTGTGGAGTATAAGGTGTATTCTTTTGTCTTTTAATCCCATGGTCTTTACAATACCTCTTGAAATCATCAGAACAAAATTCACTGCCATTATCAGTCCTTAAACATTTTATTTTTCTTCGAGTTTGATTTTCTACAAGGTTCTTAAATTCCTTAAACCAACTGAATACTTCTGATTTACTTTTCAAAAAATAGACAAATGCTCTTCTTGAATAATCATCAATAAACAATACATAGTACCTTGAATTAGACAAAGAAGGAACATCAACTGGACCAAATACATCAAAATGAATATAATCTAACAAACTAGAAGATTTATGAGGACTGGAATAAAAAGAAACACAATGTTGTTTTCCATATATACAATGTTCACAGAATTCAAATTCAAGGTTACAATCTTTAAGCCCCTCAACCAAGTTTTTATTCTTCAAGGTTTTTAAACCTTTCTCTCCAATCTGGCCTAGCCTATGATGCCAGAGCATAGTCTTTTCTATTGGAAGTTTAACTTCCATAGAGTTTACACAATTAGGAACATTTCCCTCTTTTCCTCCATGAGTAGCTTTCTATGGCTTTACAGAGACACTGTTGCATTGAACAACATGTGCATCCAGCTTGTACAAGGTACCAATATGAGCACCCCTTGCTAGCACCATTGAGCCTCTAGTCATCTTGTAGACATTTCCAGAGAACGTGATTTGCACTCCAATATCATTCAGCTTACTAACAAAAAGTAAGTTTCGAGCCAGACCTGGTATATGCATTACATCATTAATTCCCTTCACTCTTGCATTATGGAATTGAATTCTGACTCTTCCACAACCAACAATTTCCAAAGTTGAATCACTCGCCAAATACACCTTTCCACCATCATACTTTTCATACTTTATGAACCAATCTCTATGAGATGTCATGTGGAAAGATGCTCCAGAATCAATCAGCTAGACATCATCTAATGCCTGTGTAGCCAAGGCTGCAATGAAGGCGTCTACATCACTCTGAGAAGAATCATTGTCAGAGGAATACTTATTCTTCTTCTTCTTCTCCTCTTTACAATCCTTTTAGACATGACCAGGTTGCCCATAGTTCCAACACTTCACCTTGGACTTCTTGCCAGGAGACTTTGATCTCCCCTCTGATTTTGATTTGGACTTCTTGTCCTTCTTCTTGCCTTTCTCTTTCAACCTTCCTCTAACAGCAAGGGCCTCCTTCGCCATCTCAGAATATTTTCTTCTCATCTCTTCTAATAAAAAAGAAGCAACAACATCTTCCATCTTGAAATTGGATGTTGTACTCCCAATAGCCATCACTAGGTGATCCCAAGAGTTTGGCAAAGAACACAATAAAAGCATACAGTGATCCTCTTCATCTATCTTCACACTGGAACAGGTGTTAATTGTGTAATTAGCATGTTGAATGTGTTCAAATGATCAGTTACAGACCCTCCTTCCTACATTCTCAAAGTGTATAGCTTCTTCCTCAAGAACAATTTATTCACCAAGGACTTCCCTGATAAATAGATGTCAGTCTCTTCCACAAGGAAGATGCAGTCTTCTCTTCATGCATATTCAGAAGAACGGAGTTTGCCAAACAAAGCCTTATGAGCCCCTTAAACTTTCTATCTGCAAGGTCCCAATCCTCTTGCTTCATGCCTGTAGGCTTTGTTCCAGACACAACAATCCAAAGATCACAGTCAACCAACAGATCTTCCATTTTAAGTTTCCACAACTCAAAATTGCTGCCATTGAATTTCTCTATTTCAATCTTTCCTGACGTGCTTGCCATCTCAATCTGTAATTCAAATTTGACAAACTTCTACAAGACTCCCACTGAACAGAATTGACTCAAAAAACCCAATGTACCCACAAGGATAACACAACTGGTCAGGCTCTGATACCACTTGTAAGGAAAGCTAAGTGCGGAAGCAACTCTCCTAACATCAAAACCTTAGGGAAGAATACAGAGATACCTTTAAATTTTACAATTACAGTCCAGATAAGATGCACTTGAAAGAGATAACAGAAACAAAGAATTAGACATACACATATGAAAACCAGATTTACGTGGGAAAACCCTTACAAGAGAAAAACTCGCCACACAAAGAGAAGTCACTTTGTATTATAGTAATGGAGATTACATGCAGAGATCAAACTTATCTTTCTGATGTCAAATTACAGCAGCTTTCATAATGACCAACCTTGTACAGAAGATTCTAGTTACAATATATTCATAATAGAATTCACATTGATCACCTTTCGAACTATTCACCCAACCATCAAACTGATCCTTCAAACCAGACTACTTCTGCAATCTCTAAGTATATCCATGATGCCCCTGTCTGTCGAACTTCCTCTCAGTAACGGCCACAATAGTCCAACTACTAGCGGTTCCCATTTTGCTTCTCTGATTGGTTGAATACAAGCCATGTAGGATAGTCTTCACTCGGTCAAAGGAATTCACCCTGTGTTGGCATGTCGATGAGACACTAACTGTGTCTCCCTGATGCCACGAAGTCAACATTCGATATCGCCAAGATTCCATACTATCGGCAAGATGTTACATTGAGTCCAAAGAGCTATCGCTAAGACTTCGCCATGTCGCCAAGACCTCATACCGATGATCATCACTTGTAGCACTATCGCCAAGACTTATTGCTATTGCCAAGACTTATCACTATCGGTGAGACATCATACCGAAGCTCCAAATTCACATAGACAATAGAATTTCCATCGGCGAGATTAGATTCTTTCGCCAAGACATCACACTGAGCTCTTTATGTTATTCTCAAGTGATCATCTATCAGCAAGACTTACCACTATTACCGAGAGATTACACTGAAGTATCAAGTCACACTGAACACCAAAAAAATAGTCGGCAAGACTTCTCTCCATCGCTAAGAGTTCTTACCGAACCCTTAGTGTTACCCCAATGCCTCCAAGATAAAGTTGTCAATGAGACATTCATATCGTTAAGACTTCATACCGAGCCACCATATGTTACTCTGATACTCCAAGTGTATTATGTCGGTGAGACATACCAACAGTTGCCAAGAGTTCTTCCCAAGTGATCAAGTCACCCCGATGACTTCAAATGAATACTTATCGGCAAGACTTCCCTTGTCGATATGAGACATACCAAATGACCAAGTCTCTCCCCAAAACCGCTTGTCGCCCAGAGTTTCCCCGATGTCCGATAAACACCAACAATTGGTAAGAGATCTCCATGGGCGGTGAGAGATAGAAAAGTCACACTGAACAAAATGTCACAGCGATAGGCTCCTTTGGTAAGACTAAAGCAAGGTCATAGCGACCTGAATCATTTCAACAAGGTTTCAACTGCTAGTTGGCCAGACACAAAAGATGTCATACCAACTTGGATCTCTTAGATGTTTCAGCCTGTGGGATTGAGGCACATATTTCCAATAGAGGAAGGTCTGGGATGGCTAGAAAAATGATCATTGATTATTTGAGGTTTGATGGAACTAATTATGGTATCTAGAAAGTATTGATGGAAGAATATCTAGAGTATTGTAGAGATGATGTGGAAAAAGCTTACAAGAATCCTTACACTCCTCCTATTAATAGTCTAAGTACCCCTGAAGAAATTAGAGCACATGAAGCGAATAATAAGGAAAAGTTAATCTTGAACAATAGTCTAGTACATTCTGAGTTGATTAAGGTTCAAAATTTACAGACAACTACGGAAGTCTACGATGCTTTAGAAAGTGTGCATGATGGTTATGAAAGAGTTAAAGAGGTGAAATTGCAGAATTTGGAAACACAGTTTGATCTTATACATATGTTCGAAGATGAAAATGTTAAAGCTTATGTTCAAAAACTAGATGAGGTAGTGGCTGGAATGGGATCACTTGGCGCTACTATAGATGAAACTAGGATTGTAATGAAGATTCTCAAAACTCTTCTTGATGCTTATAGTGAGAAGGTGAGTGCTATTGAGCAAACTATAGGTTATAAGACTTGTACTAAGGATTTGTGGTTAGGATTTTTGACATCTTATAAGATGAGGAAGTTGAATGTAAGAAATGGAGGCAAATCAAATATTTCTTTTAAAGCTACAAAAGTTGAAGATCTGAATGAAGAAAATTTTGATGAAATAGAAGCTAACTTTGTAAGAAGAATGAGAAAAGGCTTTGGTAAGTATGTGTGTGAACCCCAATCCAAATACCTGCAAAACAATGAGAACAAACACATCAAGTTAGAGATTGCAAGCAATAATAAGGATTCTCCATGAAATCTATTTACAAAATTCAAATTAGGAAAATAAACAATGAAGAACACAATGAAAACAACAAAATAGATTGAATCCTAATTTAAATTTGCAAACTCATGATCTCATGGGGGAATTAGTGTCAATTTGATGTGAAAATTGGCCCTTTCCCAATTCCTATGATGCAAGATTGATATATGTTGATGATGATTGATGAATGAAGCACTTTTTTTATGAAGATTGAGTGCTCCAAGCTAAAAACCTACATAACCTAGCTATGATTCAATAAAAATGGATGAAATTTGATAGATATTTGAGCATGGTAACTTTGCATAATTTGTGGATGATAGAATGAGGATATGATCTCTTTATTTATAGAATGCCAAGATAGATGAATGTCCAAATTTGAGCAATGTGGGACTAACATTCATCCAATGGAAAAATTCCACTTGTCAATCTATGAGTGGATGGAGGATTGTGCCAATAAATGCATATTTTTGAATTTCAAATTTGTTGAAATGACTTGCAAGAGGGAATGGAAAATGCAATAAATGCCACTTGGCTCAAGGAAAAGGACATGTAAGATGGAGTAAATGCCTTGTTGGATGTACATGTCAACTTGGAATTTGAATTCAAACTTGGAGGAATATTCCAAAAGATGCCTTGTTGAGGAAAATAGAGGATTTAATAAATAAATTAAATATATTTTCATGTGCAAGTGGGAAAAGCTAGAGGTTGGGACATGAATTAGAATTAAATTAATCAAGGGTTAATTAATTTAATAGGAGATTAGGTGATGTGACTTATTTGACTTAGATTTTAGGATTTATTTAAATCAAATAATGATAAGAATGTGATAAGAGATTAATTAAATAAATATTTTCATTTATTTAATTAAAAGAGATGATGTTAGATTAAATTAAATAAGGTTTTAATTTATTTAATTTAGTAGATAGACTTTAGAGATTTAATCAAATAAAAATGATTATTTAATTAAATAGGGATAATTAGATGAGATGATTGATTTAATTAACAAAAGAGAGTGACTTAATTAGATAAAATGATTTATTTAATTAAGAGAGGAATATTGATGAATTTAATCAGATAAGGGGATTTTATTAAATGGTTAGACCGAGGGATGATTTAGGATGAAATGATGTTAGTAGTCAGGATTAGGTGCACAATGTCAATGGGTACATTTTACGTGTCTACATTTTTCCCCTCTTTGAAGCAATGCACTTGTTGTGTTGGTTCAAAGAATAAATGATCTTGATCAAAGTTGAAATTTTTTTGTTATTTAAAATATTTCCCCACTGCTGCCTAGCGAGAGAAAACATGCCATTATATTGCCCCCTCGAGAGATTGGACAAAAATTTTAATTTTTGAGTGATCTCGCGAAAAAAGAGGTCAAGGTGCCTGACAGGGCCAAAAAGGCTCCAAGAGGCTAAAAATGTGTCTAAACGCAATAAAATGATGTAAAATAGGCCTCAATTGGACAGAAACAGGTTCGAGGGTTCAAAACCATATCAAGACAGCCAATCAAGATGGAAAAACCCTAATTTTCAAGCTTAAAAGGGGCCCTAGGGGTCACCTTCAAGTCATTTTCACAATCAACCATCAGCAACCTTGAGATTTGAGCTCTGACCTCCTGACAATATGGCACAACGAAAGCTTCCCCTGCACATTTCTGATCGATTCCGAACATACCAGCGGCCACCCAGTATCAGGGTCCCAGTAAGTGAGCCTTTCTTGAGCTTCATTTTTTATTTTTAGCCTTCATTTAATGCATTCAAAGTTGGTCATTCTGCAGCGCCGCTATATAGCGCCGCTCAAAAATCAAACTGCGCTACTCGGTATGATATTGCACTGTGGTGGCAGAGTTTGGAGTTTGAAAACTCTGATGCTGAGCTTGTGGCTGGTGGGCTGATTTGCAAAGTGCAAAGCGGTGGTGTCTTGTTTGCTCAAAGTGTGTCGCTGGGAGGGAAAGTCCACCGTTGCGGTGCTATTTCGGCTTTTTGTGCCCTAGCATTAGAGTTTGATTTGAAATTAAATTGCGATGCCTTCATGGATTCCTACGCTAGAGTGATTTCTTGGACGCCAAACGAATAATTTTTTAAAATTTTAACATGGTGACCTTCCTTGATGCAGGACGCGGGGAGGGAGCTCTACTCCTGAGAGCACAGGTCACAAGATTTTTTTGGTTACTTGTGGGATCTCAGCAACAGAGATCAGGATCAACTTCGGGATATGGGGATGTGGTACATCACTTACGCAATGCCCATTCGCATGCACCTGGGGATGTTATCAGAGCTGGCTAAGAGATGGCACAGCAAGACTTCTTCGTTCCACCTTCCCACTGGTGAGGCCACCATCACTTTGGAGGACATTTGGTGTATCCTACGATTGTCGATTCATGGTCGGCGGGTCATTTTTGATATGGAGGAGGGTCGTAATGCCTACCACAGGGTCCTCACCATAGAGGATGTAGTTATATGCGAGGGGCAGATCAAGCTGGAGTGACACAGGACCCTGGCACCTCCTTTCTGTTTGGTTGTTGCGGTAGTTTTTTTGGGTCTTGTTGCCCCAGACAGATGAGGCCGATACTTCAGTCCTGGTTGGGGACACTGCTGGGAGTGGATGGTTCACGATAGGCCAGTTCGTTTTGCATGGGGGCCTGTTCTTCTAGCCTCTTTGTATAGGGATCTACACGCGTATGTTTACATGGATGGCAGAGTGATCAGAGCAAGCATTACACTTCTTCATGTCTGGGTGTGGGAGCATATTGCAGTTCTACATCCATGCATTGTTCCAATTCTAATGGCGCCATACAATCCTCTCATAGGGCGCTACAGAGGCGGTGTGTCCTTCACACACACAGGTGAGCACAAGATCCCCTACTAGAGGAGGGTCCTCGACAAGATGTAGGTGTTCACATGGCGACCGTACCTTGGTCGGCCCGGATGTGTCGGCAATGCAGATCAGTTGTTCTTTTCCCGCTAGGATCGATACATGCAGGGGCGAGAGCACATGATGATTGAGAGGTACCTACCCGGGCACGTACAATGTCAGTTTGGTGAGCCCCAAGATCATCCCAATGATGACTATGTGGCCATCTTCGCCCGCACCATGACACAGGTTTCATGGGGGTGGTATATTCCTTGGAGGCTGTTGACAGTTTCATACAGTTGGTGGCTTGGCAATGGGCCTACAATCAGGGGACTGCAGATCCAAGCACAACACAAGCATACAGGGATTGGTTCTGACCTCCACTATGATTGACTATTCCAGGTGGAGTCCCCAATCAGTGAAGAGTGAGAGGCAGAGGGGGAGGACGAGGGCGGAGGGACGGTGCTCGACAGAAGCAGCTGGTCGGGCCTCTAGTTCAACTAGGTCAGGAAGATGTATCGATTCCAGATCAACAGTAGTTGCTGCCAGGTGTACCACCATGGGTTGGGGGCGAGGATCAGCCTCAGGTACAACCATGAGCATAGCTAGCAGTGCAGCCAGCAAGGTAGGGGGATCTCCAAGATGCATTGATTGCACAGTTACAGGCTTAGGTCTAGACCATGATAGCCGAGAGAGATTAGGCTAGGATCGAGATAGGTTAGCTCAGGGCCGAGAGGGATCAGGCCATACAATAGAGATAGGTCATAGATTTACTGGCAGCCACAGAGCTAGGCTAGAGACAGCAGCTAGAGAGCATGGCAGTCTCCTCCTCCCAGGGTACAGTGCCCATTCAGTCCTACAGGGATGTCATCCGAGAGGCCGAGTACTATCAGAGGCATTATCATGAGGCCATACCAAGAGGAGCATGGGTCCTAGAGTACTCACAGCGGACCAGCCATAGACCAGTAGAGGGTCACAGTGATAGGGGCGAGGGCAGCATACATGGGGACAAACCTTGATCGAGATGATATGATACTTTTTTTGTGCTTTATGGGCTCTTTTTTGATAGCCCAATGGGCCTTTTTGTACTGATTGACATACATGTACAGTGATCTGATTATTCTTGTACTATGACAGATATTTGATGATATATATGATATGATGATGATTTTGATGTGATGTGATGTGAACTCTTTATCTATGCATGTGTGGATGATTTTATTTATAAATGTTGTGCAATGATGTTTATGATGTTATATGATGTATGCATTATGTAATGATTATGACTAACAGATCTATATTATGTTAACTTATGATATACAAATGTATTTATGTGATGTGTGATGATGCAAAAATGATATGTAATATGCAAAATATCAAATGATATGGTGATGATCTATGGTGTACATATGAAATGATATGTGACCTATGTTTATAAATGAAATGATTATGGATGCATGTAATGGATTTTTTATGTTTCTATTTATGCTTATAATGATGTGGAATGATTTACGTAATAAATGATTTATGATGCTATATATGAGATGAAATGGATGATGTAATGCAAATGAGATGGTTTTTTAAGATGCTTAGAATAACAAATATTATTATCCTAAACATATTAAATGATAATGTAATGTATGTGATGCATTTAATATGATGCAATGATATGTTAATGCAAAGTGGTATGATGATGCGTAATGTAATATGAATGTAATGTGTGCAATGGATTATCTTATAATGCTTATGTGCATATTATGTATGATTATGCAGTAGGTGGTAATGTGAAATGGTTATGAAATGCAAATGAATGTTATGCAATGATTTATGTGATAAATGCAATGTTATGCAATGTAATAAAAATGGATGTGCTTATCTATAAAAAAGTTCTTATAATAACATGTTTATATGTTGATGGAAATGAAATGCATATGTTTCCTATACGATATGGTTATGCAATATGCTAATGATTTTTGGATGCAATATTGATGACGATGGTGATGGTGATGATCCACTGTCCTAGTACCTTGTTAGTGAAATGAGCAAGAAGGGAAGAAGTCATTTCAACCAGACAAAAGATGATGAAAAATGCAAATGATGATGATGATGATTTCTTGCCAAAGAATTGGGATTTTCAAAGGGCCAATTTCCTTATGTTTGATAACACACGTGGTACGATGCATCAAGGTATAGAAAACCAGGATGGCATGGTACCTATTGTGATGGACTTTGAATTGACAAGCAGATAGGAGTATCCTTGTTCACACCTGACATACGAAAACCTTGCTAGGATGCACTTTAGAAGTTTCAAACACCTCAGACCAAAACACGGAAAGGTAAACCTATCAATGCAATAGTCAACAAGTTACCCAAAACCTCCTCCATACATACCTAACAAAGCAAGTATTCGCCAAGGTTATATTACAAGAACATCCAACAAGCATAGCAAACAAAAGATAATGATTGTTGCCCCATTCCTATTTCTCTAAATTCTCTTGTTCGGATATCATCAAGAAGTCCTTGGAATAAGAAAAATAAGATAAATCAAAAGGATAAAGACCAAGTAAACAAACAAGCTAATGTTCTTCAATACCGCTAACGAAAAGAGGATGTGTTTTTAAGGATAAGAACTGAAACTATTTCCAAAAGATAATGCCCATTGTAGGAAGGATTCATCCTAGGACATGTTAGTGGATGGCGGCACGTCATTTCATTTATCCAAAGTGTTGTTTCAAATGATTCATATGTGATGAATTGGATGATGAGTTACCGATACAAAGAGTTGACCAACTTGCTTACATACTAACTTAGACCTAAGACTTGACGATTTTGAGTTTTCACTTTCAACCTGCTAGACTTGTTTCTGATTGTCTTACCAAAGATAGAGGATGATGATTGTTTATTATGAATGATGTTATTGTGGGTGCACGCGAGATGAAACAAATGGATTTTTTTGAATATTTGGATGTTTTGAGGTTGTTTTTGGTATTTTTTGAGATTTTGCAAATGTTTTGATTTTTTTTCTTTTCTGAATATTTTAGAGTTTTCTAAGATTTTGACCAAGAGACTAACCTAAATACCTATCCTAGGGAGCTCAGGGGCTGATCAACATATTATCCTTTCCTACGTTATACACACAGAGACCACGTAGTTCGACTGACGAGCTGACCGATTTATAGATGGTGATATACATGATGAGATGTCAGTTTATTATGACGAACTACTAAATGACTGACCTAAATGTCTCAGGGGATGATCAAGGATCAACCTTGCCTATGTTCAAGCTTAGAGATGATGTAGTTCAACAAGATGGATTTGTTTTTGGCTTTTTGACTTTTTCACCTGTTTTGGGGTTTTTATATGTTTTGAATGTTTTTGGATTTTTTTATTTTTTTATGTTTTTGGATTTTGTGATTTTGGGACTTTAAGGATATACACGAATTTGATCCGATAAGAACATGCCCCCAACGTGATACAATAGGCTACTCTAATAAAGGCATGATAGACTAACCTTGAGGATGGGCCGAGTAGTACTAGGAAGGATCATGATGCAAACACAAGACCAAGCTATGATGCGGATGCGGGTGGATGAGTCATGGATGGAGATTCAAATGTGATGGATGATGGATGATGCAGAACAAGCCGTAAAGGTCCTGATGGATGGAAAGTGCTTATTTACACAAGGCACCTATTTGCCAGGTTTTCACCAAGGTACTTGCCCAAAGTGCCACCGAAGTGGTTTTCATTAGAGGACAATTTTTCTTTTTACTATTTTCAATCCTTTTTTCTGATTTTTTTGGATTTTTTTCTTTTTTTCTTTTTTTGTTGTTACCAAGATGCCTGTTTGCCAGGTTTTCACCAATGTAACCATTTTTTTAGGACATTTTCTGATTTTTTGGATTTTTTGTTCTATACCTTGAAAGATTTAGGCATAAAACTTTTCGAGGTGAGAGTTATTCATGGGCTCTTGCAGAGGTTCCCCTTCGGGTGTTGATAACTGATATACCCCTAACTTGTAACTTGTTGTGATAATGAATGGTCCCAACCAATTAGGTTCAAACTTTCCTTTGCTGCTTGGATTTGGGACATTCTTTTGATTCTCCTTCAATACCAGTTCTCCGACTTGGAAAGTCCTGCTTTTGATTTTCTTATTGTAGCTCCTTTTGAGTCTTTTTTGATAGACTTGCAAATGATTCAAAGCACCTATACGTCACTCATCTAGTAGGTCCATCTCGTTCAATCTTGATACTCGGTACTCTTCATCTGTGATGAGATTCTATAGTAATATCCTAAGTGATGGAATCTTGATCTCGATGGGGAGTACTGCTTCTGATCCATAGACCAGGGAGAAAGAGGTGGCGCCAGTGGGTGTGCGGATGCTGGTTCGATAGGCCCAAAGGGTGGGATTAAGCTACAAATTCCAGTCATGACCTGTGTCATTGACTATTTTGTTGAGGATTTTTCAGAATGGTTTTGTTTGTAGCTTCTACTTGGCCATTGCCTTGGGAATAGTATGGAGTGGAGAAGCGATGTTGGATTTTGAATTTGTCACATAAGTCACAGACCTCCTAATTCTTAAATGGTGTTCCATTATCTGAGATAATGGCTTGTGGAACACCATATTGGCAAATGAGATAGTTCAGGATGAACTTTAAAATTTGTTTCCCAATTATATATGTCATGGGTATAGCTTCCACCCATTTAGTAAAGTACTTCGTTGCAGTTATGATGAATTTGTGGCCATTAGATGAAGTGGGTGTGATTTTTCCAATGAGATCTAGTCCCCACTACGAAAAGGGCCATGGTGTGACGATAGGATGAAGCTCTTGAGCTAGAGCATGGATGAGGTCCCCATGTTGCTAACATTGTAGACACTTTCTGGCATAATCATGTGCTTCTCTTTCCATTGTGGGCCAATAATACCCCATCCTCAGCATTTTCTTGGCTATGGTCATTCCACTTGAGTGTGAACTACATATACCATTATGTACTTTAGATAGGGCAGTTAATGCCTTCTCAGCATTTAAGCAACACAGTAGGGTTCCTTCTATGCTTCTACGATATAGGGTATCTCCTAGGATGACAAAAATGGATGCCTTTTTTACAAAGGTTCATTTTAGGTTTGAGGGTAAGTCAGCGGGTATGACTCCTATTTGAAGGTATGTGTAAATGTCATGATACCAAGGATCGTCGGGACCAATGATTTCGTACACATATTCTGATTCTGGTACCTCAAATGCAAGCACGAGAAGCTACTCCATTAGGAATTCATATTTTGGAACATTGTGGGGGATGTCGAGCAAGGATCTAATTATTGCCATGGCATATGTTGCTATGTTGTTGGTTCTAGGAATCTGCTCAAATGTAATTTTGATGAAAGATTCTTTGAGAGTCTCCACCAATTTCTTGTATGGAGTGAGCTTTTTTTCCTTGGTCTGGTATTCATCGTTCACTTGATTTATTATCAATTGATAGTCTTTGTATACTTTGAGAGCTATAATGTTCCACTGCACTGCTATTCTGAGAGCTATGGTTAAAGCCTCGTATTCTGCAATGTTATTGGTGTAGGGAAATGCCAACTTATAGGACCTTGGTATGCAATCCCCTTGTGGTATGATAAAGAACACATCGAATCCTTATCCATGTTGCATGTATGAGCCATCAAAGTATAGTTTCCAATGGTCAGCTACGTTGAGATTGAAAATAGATTCATCTCGAAACTCTGAGATGAGGGAATTCTCTGAATAGATTGGTGCTTCTGCAAGTTGATCTTCGATGACTTGGCCTTTGATTTCTTTCCTCTCTACATATTCAATGTCATATTCTGACAATATCATCACCTATTTTTCCATTCTTGTTGTGAGCATTTCCTTTGACAATAAGTACTTGAGAGGATTGATTTTGGCCATGAGTTTTATTTTGTGTGCCAACATGTAATGTCTAAATTTATGTGATGCAAACACTACTGTGAGGCATGCTTTCTCGATGAATGAATAGTTTAGATCATGCCCAACCATTGTTCTACTGATGTAATAGATAGCCCTTTCTGTTCCATTTTTGTCATGCTGAGCTAGGAGAGCTCCAAGGGCTGTTGTTGTTGCTGACATGTATAGAATCAATGGTTTTCTTGGGATTGGTGGCATTAAGACTGGTGGTGTCAGTAGATATTCTTTGATTTTATTGAATGCCTCTTCACACTTGGTATCCCATTTGTACGCTACTCCCTTGTAGAGTAGGTGAGAGTATGGGTTCTGTTTGTCCGCTAACTGTGCTATGAATCTTCAAATGGATTGGAGTCTTCCTTGGAGACCTCTCAATTGCTTTAATTTTTTTGGTGCTTCCATCTCAAGTATTGCTTTTACTTTTGCTGGATCCACCTCGATGCCTCTCATTGACACTATATATCTTAGCAATTTTCCTGATTGTATGCCGAAGACGCACTTTTTTGGGTTTAATCTGACCTTGTACTCTTCTAGTTTGTCAAAGATGGCACTTAGAGTTGCTATGTGATCTTTTCTCTTTCTGGACTTGGCTAAAATTTCATCAACATAATCTTTGACCATCTTATGGATCATTTTATGGAATATCAATGTCATGGCCCTTTGATATGTTGCTCCTACGTTCTTTAAGCCGAATGGCATCATGTTCCAACAGTAAGTCCCCCATGGGCAAGTGAAAGTTGTTTTATGTTGGTCCTCTTTACCTATCATGATCTGATTGTACCCTAAAAATACGTCCATTATGACAACATTTCATGTTGATGTTTGGAAGCAGGAAGTCATATTTTGGACATGCCTTATTCAAGTCTCTGAAGTTTGTGCAGATTCTGATGTTCCCATCAGGTTTTAAAATAGGTACCAAGTTTGACACCCATTCTAGATAATCTATCAGTCGGATGAATCCTACATCTAATAGCTTTTTTAGCTCCATTTTGACTAATAAGGCAATTTGAGGGTGTATTTTTCAAAGCTTTTGTTTAACAGTCTTTGCTTCTGGATATATTGCTAACTGGTGAACCATAGTCTCTGGATCAATCCTAGGCATGTCATCATAACTCCATGTGAAGTTTATCTGTCTCTCTCTTAGGAAGGCTGCTAGGAGCTCTTGCTCCTTTGATAGTAATGATTCCACATAGAATGTGATGTACGGGGTTACCTCTATTCCTAGGTTGACCGGATTGCATTTTTCTGCCAGGACTACTGATTTTTCTTGATGAAGAGCTATGAGAGGAAGATTGAATCCCTCATCCTCGGGTGCCTCTGAGAGGTTTTCACCATTGTATATGTCCTTTCTTTTTACTTTTTTCTGGTCGGAGAGTGCCACAATGTGATTTTCACTCAAGGACTTGGATATTATTCTTAATTTTTCACTTTTGCGACTGAGGGATTCAATTGTTTCCCCATAATAGGCATGTGTATCTAGCTCAATTACGAACCCTACTTTGTGATCCCCACCTAGAATGTTATCCTGTAGTCCCATGATTTCTGAGAGTGCCTCATCATTTTTGAATGTATCAAGGACTGGTGGTCCTCGTTGGTCATAGTCGATGAGTTGGGGATATACTAGGCGTATCTCATGATTTTGGTGGTTTGATTCAAAAGATAGGGTGCTAATCATGCAAATAGTGGTATCCTCAAATAGCCTAGGTAAGTTGGTCATGGTATCCTTGTCATCACTACTACTATAGATGTCGGTTATATCAAATGTAAAGTTATCTATGACTCTACCTGTAGACACTGGTAAGCGTAGTTTTCTTGGGGTTGGTTGAGGAGGATTATTAACCATTCTAACTAGAGGACTTTGGCCTCGTATGGTTATACTTGGAGGGGTACATCCAAAGCCAATATTTGTTATCGGTCACATCTCTATCATGATAGGTATTATAAGCCCATTGTCATTTTGTCCAAGTCTTTGATTTCTATCATAGCCCATTGCGAGCATCATTTGCAGACCCTTTCTTTTTTCATCCACTGGTAAATCAGCTACTGCTCTTTCATTTTGATATAGCATATGAGATGGATCTTCCTCAGTAACTTCTCGTCCAAGATATCCCCAACTCGTGAAGTTGGGATAGTCTTTAGGAGACGTTTGGGATGTGGAGGCTTCATTTATTTGTAGATGTCCCCGTGATCTAGGAGATTGTGGTAACTCTCCTACCACAAAAGCATTATTAGGGAGCTTGTAGTTTCCACAACCATTATCTTGGAAGATGACCTTAATGTCAGAGATGGTGGGGATGGTGGGAGTGGCAGGTGTCTTTTTCGCAGAAGTGGATGCGAGAGTGGTAGGATTGATGTATGGTGTAGATGGACCCTCATCATTTTTTGGTACTTCCAGGGGGATTTTATAGTATTTTGCTTCAAGGATTTTTCAATAGGAGAAGGCTTTGGGATCTCCATGGATGGTAACTTCTTGTCCCTCATGTGTAAATTTCACACATTGATGGAAAGTCGATGCTACTGCCTTCATTGCATGAATCCATGGGCATCCTAGGAGGATGTTATATGGCAAGTTGAGGTCCAAGACCTGACAAGTGGTTTCCATGATGGTGGACCCTACTTGAATAGGGAGTTTGATTGTGCCCTAGGACACTCTTTCTTGATCATCATATGCTCTTATTGTGATACCCTTTCCTTTGTTGATAGAATCCTCTGATATTTTCAATTGTTTTATGAGGTTGAGAGAACATATATTCAAGCCCACACCTCCAACCACCAAGACCCTTTTGACTTTTCTCTTGTGTACAATGGATTCCAAGTGGAGTGCATGGTTGTGAGATGGTTGAGCGGGGAAATGCTAGTTGGAGAATGTGAGGAGATTTGGCGTAATGATATTTCTGACCATAGCTTGGAATTGATCCGCATCGAGATCTACGGGGATAGTGGATGAAGCCAGCGCTTCCTCAAGAATTTTCTTATGGGCAGATGAGATTTTTAGGAACTCCATGATGGAGATTTTCCCTAGCATTCTTTTGAGCTGATCTAGGACATTGTAGGCATTAGGGTCAGATCTAGATGCAGGGACTCTGTTTGGCTGGGATGATCCTGCGATGGTAACTTTTTTGCCTCTTGTGGTGACTCCATAATCTTTGGAATGGGCATCTTTGATGGTGATGACCATGCAGTTTTCATCTAGGGAGGCAACAATAGTTTCATATACATGATTCACATTTGCGTGGGTGCCTTTCCCTTTATCATTGTTATTTCCTTTGTTGCCATGATTAGGCATTGGATTCATGTATATCTTAAGATCTTGGTTTCCTATTGGTTGTTCCACATTTATAATTATTTTATCGATGAGATTTTGGATTATGTTTTTTAATCTCATGCAACTGTTTGTGGTATGGCCTTTGATTTTATGGAATTCACAGAGTTGATTCTCATTATACCAAGGAGGTTTCACATCTAGTTCTTGGTAATTCTCAAAGGTAGGAGCCTTGATGAGTTTTTCGTCTATCAGCTTCTTCATTATGACTTCAAGTGGTTCCCCCAAAGTGGTGTAATTTCACTTGGGATAACTCTTGTTGCGTTGGAGTGGTCCCCTTTGATCATTGATATTATTGATTGTCAGATTGTTGTTTGGTTGTTGTATTGCATGATGATTGTTTTGGTGTTGGATTTGGATTTGTGGTGCGGGTGTATTTTGGCAAGGGGCACTAATGACCACCTTGGCATCTACGACACCATCATTAGTGACATTTCTTTTTCTTTCCCATGTGCAAGGTTTATAGTTGTAATTGGAGGGTGGGCGGTTGTTTTGTTGTTTGAGGTATGAATTTGATCTCGTAGGTTGAGTCATAAGGGCTCATTCGATGCTAAGCACCTTGGAGATCAACTGATCATATGTGGTGATCCCTTGAACCTTGACATGGAATGCCAAGAGGCTATCAAGGTTGGCTATGATGGTGCAAACTTTTTGTTCTTCGAGCATGGTCCACTTGCTCCGATTGGCCTTGGATAGCCATCGTTGTAGGAATGAGTCAAATGATTCACCCTTTCCTTATTTCAGAGCTGAGAGTTCCTCTAGACTAACATCCATGGCAATGTTGCATGCATAGTTTTTTATGAATGTGTCTATAATTTCTTGGAATGTCCTAATGCCTGAAGGTAGGTGAGAGAACCATTCCATAGCATGGCCAACCAAACTCCTAGGAAATAGCTACATCAGATAATTATCGTCGTATGTGACTTCCATGCAATGAACTTGGAATTCCCTAATGTGATATTTAGGGTTTCCCGTCCCACGATATTTGTTAAACTTGGGGATCTCAAATCCCTTGGGGAATGGTTTCATCACTAGGCTCATGTCAAATGGATAGGGGCACAAGTTGCTTGGTGTTTTTGTTGTTCGCCCTAATTGAAGATTGATTACTTGTTGCGAGAGCAACTTGATTTGTGTCATTACATCATTTTGTGGATCAGGGGGTGGGATGAAGGTGTTTTGGGATGTTTTGATCGTGGGTTGGATGGGTGGGTTGTTTGATGTGTTGTTCAAAGGTATCTGTATGTTCTGTCGAGCTAGGTATGCTTCCACCTGTTGTTGTATGAACAACGCTTGTTGTTGATCTTGTTGTTGTTGCACTAAGATTTGTGCTTGTTGTTGTGCTTGTTGTTGGGCTGCCAATTGGGATGCTTCTTGCTACTCTTGATATTGCTTTATTGCTTGCTGATATGCTTGCATTTGTGCTACTTATTTTTGTGCAAGAAGTTGTGTCTGTGCTTGTGCGTGTTGTGCTTGATATTGGGCATTTTCCTAAGCTTGAGCTTGTGCTTGCGTTGCTTGTGCTTGGGCTTGTGCTTGTGCCGCTTGTTATTGTAATAGAGTTTGTACTTGAGCAGCCTTTTGTGCTTGCAATGTGGCTTGGGATGCTTGAGCGGCTTGGGATGCTTGAGCAGCTTGCGCAGCTTGAGAATCTTACACAACTTGAGTGGCTTGAGCGGCTTGTTGTTATTGTTGTTGCAATAAAGCTTGGGCTTGTGTGGCTTGTTGCGCTTGTAATGTGGCTTGGCCTGCTTGAGCAGCTTGCTGAGTAGCTAATTTTGCGGATTTTTTTTTGTACTTGTTGGAATCCCCTTTCAAAAGTAGCTTGTTGAGCTGCTTGCAATTCCATGTGGTTTTGGCTTAATATGCTGGAAGTTGGTGCTGGTGGGGGTGCTGGTGGATTCAGAATGGCATTTGTGAAGGTGGTGAGTGGTGATGTCGACTTGGTGATTTGAGTGGTGAATGGTGTTGTTGTGTTGGTGGTTGGTCTTTGAGAAACCATGCTTTGAGATGTTAGGGGGGTGGTTGATGATGTTGTGATTGCTTGTGTCATTGTCATCTATTGTTGCGA
This sequence comes from Sequoia sempervirens, assembly GCA_007258455.2. Taxonomy (NCBI): domain Eukaryota; kingdom Viridiplantae; phylum Streptophyta; class Pinopsida; order Cupressales; family Cupressaceae; genus Sequoia; species Sequoia sempervirens. Next base: position 197,526,219 of record VDFB02379711.1, on the reverse strand, counting down.
TATCAATGACAATTTTTGCGTGATGTTTTGATTGATATTCGGGATGTTGGTTTGATTGATACTTGGTAAAGGGGGAAGCCCTAAGCCAAGAAGTGGTCTGGATGATGATAGCAATGGTGGAAGAGGTGGAAATGTGAGGGGTCTGAGTTCTTGCAAAAAATTTGTGGTGTTGAAAATGCCCCCTAGTCCGAACATGTCTCCCTCTTCTTGCGGATTTGTGAGGAGAGAATTTTGAGGTGTTGCGTGGAAGGTTGATGATAATGGGTCATGATGGAAAGTGAGAGGAACATACTTGTGTAATGGATTTTGGGGTATGTTTTGTTCCAAGATGATATTTGCATCCAATTCTTGATTGTTAACAAGGGGGTGTGTTTGAATAGCATTAAGAAATGCATTTCCTTTATTAACATTGGGTTGGGTTGGAGCAAAGGATGTTGTGATTTGTGGAATGTTTTGGGTGATGTTTTGGGATGGGGGTGTAGATGAGATGGGGATGGTGGATGAGATTGGTGGTAAAGATGTCTCCACTATGGTACTCACGTCGAAATTCGAAGGTAATTTGGCCCCTTGTTTTGCTAGTTCAAGCATGTATAGTGAAGGGTTAAGCCTCATCATGATGTTGATGATTTTATAGTTTTCTGAATTTTGGAGAATTTCAGTTATTTCTACATGTGACATCCATGTTGTGCCCTTGGCACACATGCCCCATTCGGAATGGGGACCCCCTTTTCTTTCGCCTAGTCGGGTCATTTTTCTCACTGCCTCATTTTGTGTGCCCCATTTTTGGTGTATCAGATGGTTAATGTTGCTTCAAAGTCTCACCATAAGTTGACCATTCCTTCCCCTTTTAATTTTGTCATGTTTTGATGCCTTCCAGGGTCTCCCTAGTAGTTTGCTTCTGCCAGCGGCCCTGAACCCGGCCGAGCCCGCCCCCTTGGGTTTCCCTTGCTGGGTTTCCCTATTGTGTCAGCTGTCCCTGACGATGAATGAGCTGCGTCTTCCTAGACTCTGGGCCCTGGCTCCGTAATTTCCATCTGAAGTGTTGGCAGGAAATCTTGGCTGCCATCAGGCACCCTGGACTCGGACCTCTGGACTCTCGAGTCCGGAGTTCCGTGTAGGTTTCGCTGTCTCTGACGGTGGACCTCTGGCGGCACTCCGCCCTCTAGGCCCCGACTCTCTCTTTGCCACTGTCGACCCCTCCATGTTGAAATTTCCAAACAGTCATCACCTTGCACCCTCCCGACCGCCACACCCTGGGTCTCCCACCGTCGTCGATGAATTCAAATTCACCAACTTCATTGCCTCACCGTACCTGCATTTAGTGAGGCCATTAATGGTGATTGGGGTATTAATAGAAGGTTCATTCCTGTCATTTTCACTTGACAGAGCCGCAAAGGGTGATCAGAGAACTTGCTGGAGGAGCCCACCGTCTTCGAGACATTCACACTCATCACTCTCGCCATCATCTCATTGATTGTAAGTGGATCCCACAACTCCCTGCATCGAGTGTTCGAGGTAGGTCCTCCGTTCACCCTCCTGAACATTGTTTTTGTGATTTCTAGGGGCTAAAATGAACAATAACCATCAAAACAACATGTGAAGGATAAAATATGGCATAACGAACAAAACCCATGTCCTCGAAAGTTGAGTAAACCAACGTAGCATCCTCTTGACCAATTCGGAACTTTATCTCTGCACGGCCGTTCTTCGCAGGGGCATTCATGACCTTCAGACCTGGACGCTCCCCTTGCTGGTGGTGACTTAGCAAAATAGATGACCAACCAGCTTTTGGGTCTCTCGGGCCCAGGTATCTAGGATTCCACTCCCAAGATTCCTCCCCTTGTTCTCCGTCGGGGAGACATTCAATCCTATGCCGAGGGCTCCCTCTCTCGGCATAACTTCGCCTGGTCGGAAAGACCTCTCCCTGACTTAGAATACTATGCCGAGGGCTCCCTCTGTGCTGCCCTAAGACCCATCATCTTTGGCAAGACATTATGCCTTCGCCAGGACATTGTGATGATATCATTTTCTTTTGGAAAAGGCATGGCATCCTTCCGCCGCCCTGGTTCCAGGCTTCCTTTCACCATTTGGAAAATTCAGTTGAACCTTGAACAACCTCCACCATATTGGGCTCTACCCTTCGGAGCTCTATCTCATGATTGTCATTTCAAAAAGAAATCCTCCCTAGCCTTCCATCCGTCGGGCTCCAGCTTTCCCATTGCCGTGAACACAAGTTGAGAAATTTCGACCGCTGACACCAGCTCTGGGCCCAGTCCGCACCTTGCCAGTCGGTGGGACATTTGAGTGTTGATGAGACCTCTCTCCAAGGAGGATTTTCACAATGACTAAAACTTCTAGTTGCCGAGGAAAAAGAAGACTCTCACCGAGATGCATAATCCTCTTTACCCACTTCACTATAGCTTTCAGATGTCGGGGAGACCCTATGTCAATCATATAATGTTTTACCGAGGGCACTCACTTATTCACATGTCGCTGTAACAACCCCATTATCATGCCGACAGGGCAACTTCATCATTCCATTTGGTGAAACCCCGAGCACCTCGCCAAGACTATATACCGAAACAAATAAGCTACACCAAGCAGTTATGCTTTGTTAATTCACTTTCGCCAAGACATTTTGGCTTTCTTACCGACAGAGACCTCATCGTGATATCGGTGAGAAAAAATGATGTCGGGGAAACCTCATGTAGAGTGCTCTTGTTTCACCAAAAACTACTGTAGACACCTAAAAATGACCTAGGCCTGCAAGCTTCATTTTACCACTTTCGTCCTAGCATAATTAAGTTATTTAATTATGCCCTTGGTCCACATTCGACTATTGATTAAATAATTCATAATTATTTAATTAATTCATGTCATTTATTCCTCCTTGATTATTAAATAAATAAATAGTATTTATTTATTTAATACGTCATTAATTATCTAAGTCTTCCTTTAATTAAATAAATTTTATAATTTATTTAATTTCCCTTTGTCATTTATGTCTTCTCGATTAATTAAATAAATTTTATTTATTTAATTACGTCACTAATTAAATCCCCTTCTTCTAAAAAATTAAATAAATTCTTATTTATTTAATTTTGTCCACTTCCCACTATAATTAAATAATTATCCTAATTATTTAATTATTCATTAGCTTTTTCTCTCTTTAAACTTAAATAAATTTGATTTATTTAATTTAGCCAATTCTACTAAATTTTGAATTAAATCTTTATTTAAATTCAAAATAATTCTTTTGTCACATTCTTCCATAATTAAATAATATCTTTATTATTTAATTATTTACTAGTCACCTGGAGTAAATAAATTTTATTATTTAATTTCTCCAGCAACCTCTTTGTCCGTGCCAACCTTACCTTCCAACTTAATTCTTGACTTTTGACATCTCATTTAATTTTGACCATTGATTGAATTATTTTATAATTCAATCTTGACCCTTCATTCCTACCTGTTGCCCTAATTTTGACCTAACCCTAATGCACATAGCAACATTCAATCTTAGGCATTGATCTTAGGGTTCTTGTCATCTTTTCATCCTGGCCACACGTTCAAAATTGCAGTTTTTATAAAAGGGCAATTTTGTTCTCATTTTCCCTCCTGGCTCTCTTGCTCTCTTGACTTCTTGCACTCTTAGTCTATGTCAATTTGCTGTCAACTTAGGGTTATAGTCACTTACAGTCATAGGCATTTTAGTCCATTGTAGGGTTATTTTATTTTCTGCAAATCCTTCAACACTTGCATAGGGCTGTCTTTAGTCATAGCTGCTCACATAAATCTGAGGGCATTGTTATTTATCTGCAAGCTAGGAGGTGTAACAAAGGTTAATCATGGAAGGTGGAGACTTAGGGTAACTTCATCCCTTTTGTCTTCACTTTATTTCCATTGTGCTTTGTTATTTTCATAGGAATTTTGATGTTATTGTGCTAACCCCTCTAACACTATTTTAGAATTTTCCCTTGATCACAACTACCTCGAGCTAGCCCTTTGTTCGCTAAGAAAAAGCAGATCTGACACCGAAAGCCATCATTACGTGTCGGCAAGACTTGACCTTTTCATTATGACCTCCTGCCACAAACTCATGCTTGGCCGAAATGAAACCCGAATGTCATTCGGTGGGACACAACAAACCTTATGCCGATAGAATCCGGCATAGTCTCACCGTAAGTATATTCAAAGGGGAATCCATGTGTAAGGTCGGCGAGACCGAAGGTCTCTTGCCTAGGCCTTACAACGATAGCAATGACTCCCCCCGATATGCATCCCTTACATGTCAGTCGGCGTGACAAAATGAAATTACCATGACACAGCCTCGACAACGAAACCTCTGCCGATAGGTGAATGCACCAGGCTTGTGATCGTCGAGACATCAAAGGGAGTTATGCTGATAAAACCAGTGGCATGCAAATGTTAGAATAAAACAACATGGGTGTCGGGAAGACAATCGTGGACCTATACCGATATGGACCCGGACATGAAAATGCATAACTCGATTGATTCAATGGGGCAATATAGAAAACTATAGATGAAATATGCATACGGTAGAACTAGGTCATCCATGCTCGGCGTCCATTTGACTTTCAGGCTCCGCCATCTGGGAGTCCTTTCCGCATCTGCCATTCTGAGGGGAAAATCTCACCCGCCCCTCTGGGCTCCGGGCTCCGGGCTCCGCCCTTTCGACCGCCATGGGACTAAAAATGAAATCGAATGACGGACCCTTGTGCTAGGTCTGGTCTTGCTCTTAGCTGTCGGTGAGACATTCATCTTTGACCAAGACCTCACCCCGCCGCGAAGACCTTACACCGACTTGCCTTCCCTTGTGATAGCCAACACTGACGCTGAGCCCAGTTCGCCTCTTGGTGGTTGGCTAGACATTAGGTTGTCACTGAGACTTCACACCGAATATCAAGTCCTCCTTCCAACACGCTTAGTCGACGAGACACAAGGTTATCGCCGAGACCTTTCTCCGAGGCAGATGCTCACACAGATTGGAAGCTAAAACAAAGTGGTGGCTTCCCCTCCTACCGGGCCTGAGGCTCTGAACTTCCGTCCGGCGATTGCCATCCCAAATGATGAATTCACCTGGCCACCCTTTGATTTGCCGAACTCCAGACCCCAGAGTTCTGCCTCCAAAATTCCAGTTCTGATCTATCATTCCCTGATGGCTATCTCCTAACGGCTTTCCAGCCTTGAACCTCTGAGTGCTCCTAAACCGATCTAAGTAGGCCCAATTAAAAATCTGAGCTCGACTCACATGCTTAATCTTGGTCTTCTTCATTGCAAAAATTTTAAATTATCAAAATTCGACCGAAGAGAATTTGCGGGAGCCCTCCGCCCTATTTGCCTTTCCAAAACAGCATTCATGCCAAGGAAGTCTGGCCTTCCGGTCCCAGACTGTCCCAAAGCCCTCAACCCAGAGACCAGTGATATCGGGAGACAAAGTATCATGTTATGCTTGATGGATTATTTGAAATTGATTTCATCTTTAGGATTACTGCTAACATGGATGTTTTCGTGATCAATTGCACTCACTATGCTTTTGCTTGTAGAATATATGGAAGTAGGTGCAGGACCTTCGGGAGCAGCCGTCAAAAAAGACAAGGGAAAGAAGTCAGGCAAGACCCCTCAAGGGAAAGAGGACAAGGACCAAATGAAATACCAATTCCAGGGTGAGCCACTCCACTCAAAGGTTACCATAGATTGGAAGGAGATCATAGATACCAATATCGGCCATGTCAATATTGACAAATTCACGCAAAGGGTCAGGGTCAATCCAATGACCAAGAATGCAAGGCTGATAAGGTAGAGCGGAATAGCAAAGGCGGCTGGCTTCCCTCCATCTCTTGTAGCCCCAGAACCTGTCATGGCCTGTCGATAGGCATATCAATTAGATACAAGAAAAATTGTCGACTGGGATGGTAACGTTCTCGCCGACATGTCAACTGAAGTAATCATAGAGACCTTCCATATCCCTACTTTTCAAGAAATGGAAATGCCCACCATTGAAGAATGTCAGGCAACATGGGATGATAATTCGGCAGGGTGTAAAAGGTCAATAAATCAACATTGGCTTAAGGAAAAGTGGGGCAGTGCTACGAAGGTTCCTCACAAACTCTTCCGCGGTGACTTCCACAAAGATTACCACAACTTGATCACGATGCTAAGTAGGGTGATGGGCCTCCCTACAGCCACCTTTTTTTAGGAATGGATGGTGTACTTCATCAAGCAGATCCTTCAGGGGAATGATGATGTTACAACAAAGACCTCATTCGATTGGGCAGGTATAATTAGCAACTGCTTTCATGAGCAGTTCCTCAACATGAAGAAAAGCTCCAAATTCTATATGACTTCACACCTTGTGTACTCCTTAGCGAACTGAAGGCAATACAATGGTTTATTTGTGGCACCCGATCAGGAGTAGGGTCAGAAACTCAAGGTCTATGAAAGATACTCCCAGTTCCAATACAAAAACTTCAAGTGGGAGTATTGCAGAGTGATTGACGCCTTCATCGGCCATACTATCAGAATGATTGCTAGCGATTTTGAAATGAGGGTTTCTCACAGTGCTCGGGCATTATTGAAGCAATCTGCCTTTCTCTTCATCCAGTACCCAAAGTTCACATACATCCATGCTTAGGGCTTCACCGAAAGACCAAATAGGCTGCCTCGATACCCCAACGACCGAATCATCTTACTGGAGCTTTCTCGGCAGCTCCAACACATACAGGCGATCTTCAGCAACAAACACATAGTAGGGATATCTTATCCCATGACTCTCGGCTAGGGCATGTATAAGCTACAAACTTCCCAGTGTGCTGGTAACTCTGAGAAAGAACTAAAAGATTACCATTTCTACCTACACACTGTTCACCCACAGATAGACCCACATGGTCAATGTAAGAAAGGCGCTGGGGCCAAGATTCGCTCATCTCCACCACATTGAAGACTTTTGGGGAGATTTCCAAGATGATAAAGAAGTACGTGCAAGGCACTATATGCAAATGACTACATAGTTTGTAAGGAAGGTGCAACCATTCCCCTTACCAGACTAGTTCAAGGAAGATGAGGCCACCATAATGCACCCCAGGTACCTTGTAGTCGCCAATCTGCCAATACCAATAATAGACTAGGATGAGGAAGAGGTCGATGACCTAAACACCATAACCAAGCCAATCTTGGCATGTACCAAGGAGTGGGTTGATGAACGAGTGGCCCAATTAAAACAACAAGGGGTGGTCCTAACATATGAAGGGCTCAAGAGTGAGCCAACTACCACAGACGACACTACCACCACCATTTCAACAGGCAGGACATCCAAGTCTTCCCCAGTTACCAGGTCTAAGAAGAGGAAGGAGATAGAAATGGAGTAGTCTCCTGACCCTAAGGTTTATACAAGGAAGGATTCAGGGGACTCACCCTCCAAAAGACTTAAGCAAATATGGGGTATGACGGAACATCTCTTGATGCAAGAAGAAGAAGTAGAAGGTACTGATCAAATCAAGCCTGTCTTGGCTCTTCCTGCCCCGACTGTTGCACCACCTACCTCCCTGGCTTTGGTTGCCACTTCCCCACCAGCGGTGGACATCTCTGTCCATCTTGCCTCTTCGCCCCCGACCGAACTTGTGATTGTAATTGACTCTTCTTCTGCCTTGACGACGCCTCCTTCCTCTGCTGCCATGTCACCCACTACATCACTCCCATTTCCTATGGTGGCTTCACCAATGCCCGCTCTCACCTTGCCTAAGGCCTTCTTGAAGCACATGCAGAATATCCCTTTTGAGCTCTCCCAGATCCTCATGGATCCTATGCTTCAGGTAGCCTTGGCTCAGATCCTCGCTACTGCCCAACCTTCATAGCCTCCGATAGGGCCGCCTCCCATGGAAGCCACTATGCTAATTTCTAAGGAGTGGGAACAGTGAGAACAAGAGGCCTCAAATCCCTTTGAGGAGGAGGCTGATGAATATCATGAGCACCCGGAGTATGGACATCACATTATTGATAGGGTTGCCTACGAGGAGGAGGGAACTGGTTCATCAGAGAGTGGGGACGAGGAAGATAGCACTGGTGGCAAAGTAATCATGCAAGCCTTTGACGATGATCTTGAAGAAGAACTGGCCCTATAGCCAAAGGACACCAAATCAGAGGTAGAAAGGCCACTCCGTGAAGAAGAATAGCAGCAAGAAGACAAAATTGAGGGAGAAGCCCAAGCTGTCAAGGGCCTCAAAATCGAGAAATTCAAATAACATGCGCACGAGGTTAAACCAGTTGATGGAAAGAGAAGGGAGGAAGTGGAAAAGAAAGAAAGTCCCCTATAGCAGTCATTGGCCAAGCCTCTTATTAAGCACATTGTATTCATCCAAGACTCTGATGAAGAAGGAGGAGATGCTGCCGAGGAAAAAGAAAAGTCCCCAGAAGATAAGAGAGCGAAAACCTTGGCCTTGATTGAGAGGCGCGAGAGTGATCATGATTCACCTAAGGGAAAATCTACCGTACCAGAATGGTTGGAAAAGCAGCTTGAAAGAAAGACCCCTATACTAAAAGACCCAAGGGTGAGGCTGGAGGCTATCTTAGCCCAATCTCGAATCACAACAAAGAAGGAAAAGAAGCTTAAGATCCGATCCAAGGTAACGATGGATGCTTCTGGGTCTCGAGTTGTGCAAGTAGCCACTCCTATGGTCGGTCAGGAAGGGATAACTTACAACATCTTCACCATCGACTTGGGGACCACCACAAGACAACAGAAGGTGGGGCATCTTGAGGAGTCAGTGGCCACGGTGGTATATTTGATAAGGTAGGACAAGATTTCAAAGGATGAGCTCAAAGCACAGGTGGCTGCTTTAAAAGATTACATACAACAGTGGTCATCGATGGATGACTTGCCTACCACGTCCACAACTGTGCCCAGCTACTGTCCAAGGAATAGATTGACAAGATGCAAAGAAGAAAGAACTTGGAGAAGACGACAGAGGACTGGTTCTGATGAGTCTTATATGTTGGAAACATGGGAATTGGCTAGGCTATTGGAAAGCCAACAAGTTCTTGGACCTACAGCAGTCCTTGGAAGGCACCAAGAGGCTATGCACTGACTTCCCCGTAGCATACGACTCCACCTTTCCAAAGATCGAGGCCATCCTTCAATTACTAGAGGCCACGTGGGAAAAGGTGCTTGCGTTTAAGAAGGATGATCATTAGCTGATGGATGTATGGTGGCAGGCCTTTGGCAATAGGAAGGAAAGGTTGGAGTAGATAATGAGCAAGGTGGATCTGGATATAGAATGGATAAAGGAAATCAAGGTAGAATGCGCTCGTTATCTCAAGATGATGACATAATATGATATGCCTATAGTGCAGATGGATCCAGAAAAGGTGAAGCCCTACTTCTAGAAGAAAATGGAGGATGAGATGTCTATTGAAATCACCATGGAATTTATGAGTTTTGTTGCACGTGCATTCGACCAATCAGAGCTATTCAGAGACCAGGGTGCAAAGTATGATGAAGACTGGAAAAGGTTAGAGGATAACATGAAGGAATGGAGCTACCAAGTGCTAAGGTATGAGATTATTGAAGTGGACAAGCTCTGGGCATTCATCCTCAAGTTCATGGAATATGCAGCATCCAAGAAGTAGGAGGACAGCCCTATTGATGATAAAGAGCTCCCTAAAGAGTAGCTATAGTGAAAAGAGAAATCAGCTAAAATACAAAGTGCTACAATGTCGTCACTAAAGGACAAAATAGGGAAAATGACAAAATATAATTTTAAATTGTGATATATTGGGGGTAGGTGAAACCCTATTTTGTAATGAATCTTGGCCACACAATAAGAATTAATCTTGGCCATTCATTTGAATTTTTGGTCACTATAAATAGGGCTCTCCTCTTATTTGCAAAGGGGGTTGAGTTGTTGTAAATACATGCTGCAGAAATTTATAAGGAAAATACACTGACTTGGTGCATTTTCTGAGTTTCTAACATGTTGCTTGATTCAATCTCCATTGTTAGATGTTTAACTTAAGTTTTATTGTTGTTCTAGTTAGCTCATTTATTGCTTTGGTATATTATAGGAATGTTGTCCTGTGATCATGAAAATTCCTGCTATGTAGATGACTTCTTAGTCCATACTTTTTGCTGTCTGCTGATGGTAGATAGCTATGTAAAGTTAGTCTGAGCTTGAATTCAAAGTTGCTCCAAAACTTTTATCTTTGTTCATGCATGTACATGGTGAATGAAAGGCGAAACATTTGCAGACCTTAAAAGATAGCACATATTCCATGAGACTGTGAGATCTCTGGTTAAGTGGAATATTGTTTCCAAGAAGTTGTCCATTGCAGGAACTCCATCATCATTGTTCACAATTAGTTGCAGATCCAGGAACCTCCTCTCTTCCTTGTCCTTTTTCATTTTATTTAATGAGTAACCTATGCTAAGGTTCATTGCACATTGTAAAGCTAAATCCAATGGCAAAACGAAGTTCAAGACTACTGTTTGAACCTACATCAAATGCATAACAACTCTCCCATTTTAAGAACTCCATTTCAAGATCTAACTTCCCCACTTTGTAACCCATCTGTAAGTCTGCCTGGTGATTCCAGAAAATCACATCAAACAACTGAGATATTGCAAGTACTTCCAAGACCAGACATTAGAGACCTTGGGATAGTGTTCTGCAATCTGATTGTGGAAGATTGTCTTTCAAGAGAGGTAGTGCATCTACGCACTGCCAGTGTTGAGAGGTGCATAAAAAACACATCAACAAAACTAGCACTAGAAGGAGGGCAACACATTGGGAATACAAATTTGAAGGTTAAAGGTGAATCTGGATCGAATCAGGTCGTTCTCTCTGGAAATATTTCAAAGAGTTCTATGGTCAACACCAAACAAGGGAGAACTTGAGGAATTATAGCCTCCTACAAGGGTGAAACACGTCAAAGGGAGTAGTGCAGTTTCTCCCTCCCCTTCCATTCCACTCACTTCCATTCCTCCTTCATCCTCATTCTATTGGCCTTTGTCTTCCATCCGACCATCTACAACTGCATTTGCACCTCCTATCTCCTACATCCAGGAGGTTTCTTCTCTCCTAGCCCTTCCAGCCCAAGGCATAGTCCGAAAAGCTGCAACTCAGGTACAATCCCAAACTGCCGTTCTAGTGCAGCCGCAAGTCTAACTTGCTGCTTTTCATCAACAAATACCACCTCTGCCTCCCATCATGGCTTGGTTGGTGCATAACCCTTCGCCGATTCATTTCGCTTCTTACCATGATATGCCAAAGAATCTAGAGGACTTTTGTTCGAATTTCCATCCTCACGACCTACAGAGAATGGCTGAAGAACATATCAAGATATTTGAGACAGCCATCACTGAAATGCAAGTTGGCCATGAGGACGTTGCATGCTACCTTTTTTCGCATTCACTTGGAGAATAATCCTTTTATTGGTGCATCAACCTACTAAGGGGATCCATTACCTCATGGAACCTAATGAAGGATGCCTTCCTAAAAAAATACAAGATCCCCATCAGTCCTTCAAAACTTTATCAACAATTTATGTCTATCCATAGAGAAATAAATGAACCTATTGGATCCTTCAATGACCACTTACATCATGCCTTTACACGGCTCTAGGACTCATACCTTCATAATGATGTTGTGGCTCTCTCAGTCTATTATGCGGCATTGGACAACCTTACATCAGCGTTGGTGAAAAGGATGTGCCCACCACTCACCACCTTGGTGACCGCCTATACAGAGGCTGTTATCGCCAGTGTAGATTTGAGGCACAATATCTTCGGCCCACTACCATCCTTGGGGCCCATAGCTCACCCGATGCAGATTCAAGGATTGAATCATGCATTCGCTCATCAGACCCCTCTTGTGAACCAGATGCCTCAGCAGTCCATCGTCCCACATCCGGGGTAGCCACTGAATTATGCGCCTCCCGTGCCTTCATATTTGTAGCCTCAACCACAACACAACCATGCTCAAGCTGCCCAACAACAACAGGTGTATTCCCAGCAGCCCCAGACACCATTATATCTATCGAGGCTAGAATTTCCTCAAGCGTATTAGAATCAGCCAACAGCCCTACCCACTTTTCTCCAAAATTTAGCGCCGCCACCTGGGAATGTGACTGAGAGAGACAAGTTAGAAGAACTGACGGAGATGATAAGGAAAATATCCATAGAAATGACAGACCTAAAAAATTAGAATAATCAGTTACAGGCCTCCCAGCGTAATTTCAAGGCCAATCTCAACCGGGATAACTGAGAGAATAGGGACAGTAGAGATAATCGAGAAGCAAGCACTTCCTCCGGGCAGAATTATGATAAGGGACCAAACGTTAATCAGAATTCTGATAGAAGACCTTATTAGAGGCAGAATCACACGTGGAACACTAGGCCCAATAACGGAGGTGTCCCTATACCTTTTGAACAACCGACCAACAATGAAAAGATAACTAGTGGAGTATATCTTGTCGAGGCAGCCTTGTCCGGATGGGGCCGGATTCACAAAACCAACAGACATTCTGAGTTGGATTGCCCCAAATTCTAGACAGCTACTGAAATATTCCAAGTAGAAGTGCAAAATGTTGTCGATAATGTTGGCTATAGGACATCATCCCATCTGAGCCATATGATTCCTCCTGTCTCATGATGAACCAAACACCATTTCCGTGGGGCGATCACAATGAGCCCGAGGTCGAGCCTGCTCTTGTTGAGGGTGAAGAAGTGCAAGAGGTAATTAACGAGCAAACTTTGGCTCAACTCTTTGATTCAGTAGATAATGGTCCAATAGACAAAGAGGAGTCATTGGTAGATGAGGTCCACATGTTCCATCAAAGGTTAACTCCCTACTTCCTTAGGAATAGGCAGGCAAGGGGACCCTTTACAACCTCTACTCCACCAAACAATTTTGCCACCTCGCCCGATCCTAATGCTAGTAACAACCCTGGACTTCCCCATATACCCACCCAATACCTCAACAAGAATGGGTCTCAAAACTAGTCACAAAATCAGACTCAAGGACAATCCCAAAATCAGCCTAGTCAAATGAAAGTCCAACCCCCTAACTCTACAATAGGTCAGGCTTTTAGTTTGGAGATTAAACAAATGGGTGAATACGTGGCAGAAGAGTTCAAAAGGGTGAAAATCAACTTATCTTCCTTTGAGTTACTCAAAGTCTTTGCTGTAAGGCATGCCTTCTTTAGGGTCCTCATGGGACCCCATCTTCTAGTATAACCCAAGAAACATCAGCTAAGAGGGTTACCTTTGAAGAGCCTAGGCAAGAACTAGAGATACATGATAATATTGGGAAAAGGAAGAATGTCCTTGTAAATCAATCTGCGAGTAAAAAAATTGAAAAGGAACTAGAGCAGAGTAATAGGAAGTTTTCCAAGGACCTACCATTTAGGTAGACCAGGGATAAAGAAAGTGATAATAACAAGGGTCAAGTAGCTCACTTGGATACACCTACGGGCATCTTCCAAGGGAGATTGGAAACTCCCCCTTTCCTGACCACCATTAGGATCTTTGGGAAGAACCTGCATAACTACTTGCTCGACTCAGGAGCGTTTGCCAATGTCATGCCCTTGGTAGTATGCAAGGCTCTTGGCATCACCCCCATGCCTTCAAGAAGGAAAGTGACTCAGCTAGACAAAACAAATATTATCATCGTAGGAGAAATAAATCGGATCCCGATGCAAATTACCATAGACCCAAGGATACAACAAGTCATTGATATTCAAGTGGCAGACATTCCCACATGCATATGGAATCATCTTGGGAAGGAAATTCACCAAGGCACTGAATGGATATACTGCCACATACCTTTCTCACATGTGGCTACCATGGAAGGGGCTGCCAAATCAAATCTGTGTCGACCGTGAACCCCGTATGAAATACATGATCATGGAGTACAATAATATTAACGAGGTGTTGTTTACTAAGACTGACCTAGAAAATTATCGTCCTTTTGCCTACCAAAATAAGGTTGAGCTCCAAGAAGAATGTGCTGACGAAGTACTCCTAGTGTTGTGTAGTCCTCCGACAGATTCCACTCAAATATCTCTGAGTACAAAAGGGCTGGTGGAACCAGGCGCTAGGCCTGATGAAGATGACAATTGAGGATTATTCAGTGATTTCTAGGGGTTCATGGAAAAGTGTGTTAGCGACCAACTCAGCTTGGGTGCTTAGATGAATTTCCAGGATCTCTTGTTGTCAAATTGGTCCAGGATTCACAATGCTGCCCATTTTGAGTTTGACTATTGCTTATGTCAAATGACAATCGAACACGTCAAAGAATCAGCTACTCCTCAGATTGAAACGCCAAAGGAGGCACCAACAGAACCACCCGCTGATTAGTGCACCGAGCTAGAAAACTCCCCTAAGATTACAGAAACAATCACCCAGCTGAAAGGGAGCAAAAATTTAGCTGGACCCGAAGTTAAAAAACTTTCCACATGTTGGACGCTCTGATTTGATGGATCCAAGTCCAAGCAAGGAACTAGAGTTGGGCTCGAACTCATCAGTCCAATGGGTAAGACCTTTCTTGCTGCCCACATATTGCAATTTTACTACACCAATAATGTAGCAAAATATGAGGCTTTGGTCCACGGCCTTCTCATGGCCTTGAAGAAAAATCTCAAAATGTTGCAAGTTTTTGGGGATTTTGAGCTCAGAGTCAAACAAGTTAGAAAATTGTATTCCTGCCATGATAGAAGGCTTGTCAACTATAGGCACAGGGTTTGGGATCTCTTGGAAGGCTTAGATGCATTCAATATACAATTGATCCCTCATGCTCAGAATCGTACAGCTGATGCCTTGGCTCAAGCGGCCAGTGCTTTGCAACCCCTCTCTTTATCTAGGCTCAAGAAATTTATAGTTGAGCTGACATCTACACCATCAGTCCCAGATAATGTTACCCACTTGTAGGTCTTCAATGATGACAAACATATTCTTGAATTCATCATAAGTTTTGATGTCTTCGCAACCCAAATAATTGATGAAGCTGATCCGCAAGAAGCCGAACTGGACATAGAGGGAGTTATTAATCTCAAAACCAATACAATCCCCAGAGGCATGGTTCAGTTAGAATGTATATTCGATTTGGATCAGATTAGAGATCAGGACCAGAAAACAAAGGAGGCAATAATCAACTAGTGCGATACTTATAACCTCGGGACAACTGAGGAAATCAAGAATGTTTTCATTGGCAAGGTGTGCACGCTAGAGGAAAAGAAGGGAATTATGGATGCGTTGCTGAGGTACCATGATGTGGTGGCATGGAGATACGAAGATCTAAAGACATATAACACTTTTGTCATTACACACACCATCCCTCTCAAGACAAAAGTGAGACCATTCCGTCAGCGGTAGCGTCCTATCAATGCCTTGTTGGAACCCGTCATTTATAAAGAAGTACAGAAGTTGCTCTCAGTAAGGATTATTTTCCCAGTCAGACATTCCACTTGGGTCGCCAACCTAGTTCTAATTAGGAAAAAGAATGGGGAAATTAGATTGTGTGTGGACTTCCACAATTTGAACCGAGCTTCAGAGAAAGATAATTATCTAGTGCCTTCATTAGATGAGGTATTGCAAATCATCAACGGCTCGCAGATGATGTCTTTCTTCAATGGATACTTCAGGTATAACCAGGTGATGGTACAGTATGAAGATCGTCATAAAAATGCATTCACTACTAAGTGGGGGACGTTCGCGTACAGGAGAATGTCTTTTGGGCTCATCAACATTGGCGCCACCTTCCAACACGCCATGGACATTGCCTTCAAGGACTTGATCAGCAAGTGCATAATCATCTACATGGATGATTTAACTGTGTTTTCTAAAAGGCTGAGTGATCACGTCTCTGATTTTTGCAAAGTATTTCAGAGGTGTAGGGAGTTTGGGGTTTCCCTTAACCCCAAGAAGTGCATTTTTGGAGTGACTGAAGGCAGATTGCTCGGACACATCATTTCAAAATAGGGGATCTCCATACACCCTGAACATATCTAGTCATTGCTGAAAATCCCACTGCCAGGCAGTAAAAAAGAGTTAAAATCCTTCTTTGGAAAGATCAACTTCGTTAGGAAATTCATCACAGGTTTCGTGGAGATTGTTAAACCTCTCAACGCTATGTTGAAACAAAATGCTAAAATTGAGTGGACTCCTGATGCCAAACAAGCTTTCGAAGAAATCAAATGGGCCATCGCTGAGGCACCTGTGTTAGTCAGTCCAGATTATCTAAAGCCTTTCTACATCTACTCGTTTGCCTCAGAACATTCATGTGCTAGCATGTTGACCTAGAAAGATGATGAAAGAAATGAGCATTCGATCACCTTCATGAGTGCTCCCCTGAAGGATGTTGAATTATGATATCACAACATTGAAAAATAAGCATATGCTCTCGTTAGAGGGGTGAAGAAATTTAGGCACTAGATCTTGCGCAATAAGGTATTTGCCATTGTCCCCGACCCAGTAGTAAACACGCTGCTCATGCAAAATGAATTGGGTGAACGAAGAGCTAAATGGGTCACCCTGCTCCAAGAATATGACATGGAGATCCAACCAATGAAGCTGGTGAGAGGACGGGCACTCACCCACATGATTGTTGAAGCAATAGCAGAGGTTGGACCCAAACTCACTGTGTAGCAGTACCAGCTTGAGGATGTCTCCCTGGGAGAGTGGTACAAGAATGTTTTTTATTATCTACTGAACCACAAGTGTCCTCCGCACTTGTGGGGAGTCCAAAAGTGCACCCTTAGATTGAAAAGTAATGGTTACATGCTACAAGGGTCTATTCTCTACAAGAAGAATCATAAAGGCATTTACTTAAGATGCCTTGGTAAGGAGGAAGCAGACCAAGTCTTAAAAGAGTTCCATGACAAATTTGGCACAGGCCATGGTTCTAGTTCTTCCACAGCACACCAGATATTGAGATCAGGGTATTATTGGCCAACTATCTTCAAGGATGCCCATTGCCATGTTCGCTCATGTCACACATGCCAAACTGCTGCCACCAGGGAAAAGAATGTTGATGTCCCATTGCAGCCCGTGTTGGAGGTAAGGTCGTTCGCACAATGGGGTCTCGATTTCATCGGTCCGGTAAGCCCTCCATCATCTGTGGGACACAGTTACATTCTTACTGTGACTGATTACTGCACTAGATGGACATAAGCAATTGTATGTAAGCAATGCACAACTGAAGTAGTTACTAACTTTCTAGAAAGTTTTATTTTAAATCATTTTGGTTGCCCTTATGCTTTGGTATGTGACAATGAACCTGCTTTCGCCTCATTAAAATTTTCTAGTTCGGCATTCGACTATGGGATTGCCCTTAAGTTCTCATCCAATTACTACCCTCAAGGCAATAGCCTTGCCAAATCTACAAATAAGAACCTGATTACTGTGATCAAGAAATTGCTAGATAGGAATCCTAAGGACTGGCATACCCAGCTCTGTTTTTCCCTTTGGGCTGATCACACTTGCCATAAGGCTACCCTTGGCAATTCCCCATTCTACCTCGTTTATGGCCTAGAACCTATATTTCCTATCCATCTAAATATTCCTACTCTTCAGTTTATCAACAACTTTTATGAGGGAGGGGATCATAGGGAAACTCAGTTAGCTGAGCTCTTACATTTAGAGGAAGTTCGAGACTGTGCAATAGAAAATTTTGCCAAACATCAGGGCATTGTTAAGAGATGGTTCGACCATCTAGCCAAGATTAAGACCTTTAGGATTGCCGATCTGGTCCTGTATTGGGACAAGGCCCATGAAAAGAAAGGGGGACATAAAAAATTCGACAAGCTCTGGCTTGGCCCCTTTCAAGTAGTTGAGATTTTAGGAGACAATGCCTTCCGCCTAAAGACCCTAACTAGTGAGAATGTCCCATTTCCGGTCAATGGGTAGCACTTGAAGTATTATTTCTAGGCTTGAGCTCTTTTGAGCTCTTCTTTGTAAAATATTTGTACATAGGGTAGGGTAGATTATTTTTCTGGTCGCTCTTTTTGCTTTGTTCCCCAGCTGTTTATTCTAGAAAGATGTTCCCTGCCCCTTAGCGGTGGCCATGCTCGCTCGATGAACGGTTTTCTTTGCTATCCACCCTTGGTATTCTTTGGCTAAACATTCACTCTCGACCCTCCTTCTCTAAAAAACACCCATGAATGATTTCCTTGTCTAAACTCTGCATAGAACTCGACCCTTGGTTGGATCTATTTACACACATCTCAGATCTCACACAAAACATATTATAATTATTTCTAAAGGACTGTACCATGGCTACTGTGACACACTAGTGAGTGAAAAATCTTAAGTCTGCTCTAGTGACCACTGCGGTCCCAAACCCATTGTAAGGTTCAGTGCTTACTCGGTCGAGCTAAATGATAAATGAAAAAAGGAACATTCAAAGGAATATCAAAACAAAAGAGAAAAAGAATTTTGAAAAATAAGCGACCGTATGGGTGTTCGAGTAACTCTACTAGGTCTATGGATGTCTGGCTGGCAGTAGAGCAATATCCATGGGATTGCACTGACAACTCCATCGGGGCTATGGACGCCTGACTAGCAGCGGAGCAATGTCCAGGTTACTTTTGGTGTTGGACAATTTATGTAACTTGCTCGGTTGGATCAGCAACTCTTGGTTAGTAGCCCGCGGGAAGGAATGAATTCACTACACACACTTCCGAGATTTCCTGTAAACTGACCCAATGAAGGATCTTGTTCTTCTAGATTCACCTTTGGGAGCCACTCTTGGTTTGCGAAACTAGAGTTTCTAGGTCCTGAATGAATAATTATCCTTAGAACGCTCGGGAGCGTTCCCTAGCGGAGTCGCCATTTGTTGTGCCCTTGGCACACATGCCACGTTCAGAATGGGGACCCCCTTTTCTTTCACCTAGTTAGGTCATTTTTCTCACCGCCTCATTTTGTGTGCCCCATTTTTGGTGTCCCAGATGGTCAATGTTGCTTCAAAGTCTCACCATAAGTTGATCGTTCCTTCCCCTTTTAATTTTGTCATGTTTTGATGCCTTCTGGGGTCTCCCTAGTAGTTTGCTTCTACCAGTGGCCCTAAACCTGGCCGGGCCCGCCCCCTCACATTTCCCTTGTCGGGTTTCCCTCTCGTGTCCACCGTCCCTGACGGCGAATGGGTTGCGTCTTCCCAGACTCTGGGCCCTAGCTCCATAATTGCCGTCTGAAGTGTTGGTAGGAAATCTTGGCTGCTGTCGCATGCCACAGACTTGGACCTCTAGACTTCCGAGTTTGGAGTTTCATGTAGGTTTCCTCGTCTCTAATGGTGGACCTTTGGAGGCACTCTGCCCTCCGGGCCCCGACTCTCTCTTTGCTGCTGTCGACCCCTCCACGTTGAAATTTCCAAACAGCCGTCGCTTTGCGCCCTCTGACCGCCGGACCCCGGGTCTCCTGCCATCGTCAATGAATTCAAATTCACCAACTTCATTGCCTCGCCATACCTACATTTAGTGAGGCCATTAAAGGTGATCGGGGTATTAATAGAAGGTTCATTCCTATCATTTTCACTTGACAGAGCCGCAAAGGGTGATCAGAGAACTTGCTGGAGGAGCCTACCATCTTTGAGACCTTCACGCTCATCACTCTCGCCATCATCTCATTGATTGTAAGTGGATCCCACACCTCCCCGCATCGAGTGTTTGAGGTAGGTCCTTCGTTCGCCCTCCTGAATATTGTTTTCATGATTTCTAGGGCCTAAAATGAATAATAACCATCAAAACAACATGTGAAGGATAAAATATGGCACAACGAACAAAACCCATGTCCTCAAAAGTTGAGTAAACCAACATAGCATCTTCTTGACCAATTCAGAGCTTTATCTCTGTGCGGCCATTCTTCGCAGGGGCATTCATGACCTTCAGGCTTGGACGCTCCCCTTGTTGGTGGTGACTTAGCAGAATATATGACCAACCAGCTTTTGGGTCTCCTAGGCCCAGGTATCCGAGATTCCGCTCCTAGGATTCCTCCCCTCGTTCTCCGTCGTGGAGACATTCAATCCTATGCCGAGGGCTCCCTCTCTTGGCATAACTTGGCTTAGTCGGCAAGACCTCTCCCCGACTTAGAATCCTACGCTGAGGGCTCCCTCTGTATTTCTCTAAGACCCATCATCTTCGACAAGACATTATGCCTTCTCCAGGACATTGTGATGATATCATTTTCTTTTGGCGAAGGCATGGCATCCTTCCGCCGCCTGGGTTCCGAGCTTCCTTTCATCGTTTGGAAAATTCTGTTGAACCTTGAACAACCTTGACCTTATCGAGCTCCACCCTCCAGAGCTCTATCCCACGATCGCCATTTCAAAAAGAAATCCTCTCCAGCCTTCCATCCGTCAGGCTCTAACTTTCCCATTGCCGTGAACACAAGTTGAGAAATTTCGATGGCCGACGCCGACTCCGGGCCCGGTCCGCACCTTGACAGTTGGCAAGACATTTGAGTGTCGACAAGACCTCTCTCCGAGGAGGATTTTCACAATGACTGAAACTTCTAGTCGCTGAGACAAAAGAAGACTCTCACCGAGATGCATAATCCACTTTACCCACTTTGCTATAGCTTTTAGATGTCGGGGAGACCCTATGTCAATCATAGAATGTTTTACCGAGGGCACCCACTTATTCACATTTCGTTGTAACAACCCTAGTATCATGCCCACAGGGTGACTTCATCATTCCATTTGGTGAAACCCCGAGCACCTCGCCAAGACTATATACCGAAAAAAAATAAGCTACACTGAGCAGTTATGCTTTTTTTTTCACTTTTTCCAAGACATTTTGGCTTTCTTATCGATAGACACCTCATCATGATATTGGCGAGACAAAATGATGTCGGGGAAACCTCATGTAGAGTGCTCTTGTTTTACCAAAAATTACCTCAAGCTAGCCCTTTTTTTGCTAAGAAAAAGTAGATCTCACACCGAAAGCCATCATTACCTGTCAGCAAGACCTGACCTTTTCATTATGACCTCCTGCTGCAAACTCATGCTTGGCCGAAATGAAACCCGAATGTCATTCGGTGGGACACAACAAACCTTATGCCAATAGAATCTAGCATAGTCTCACTGTAAGTATATTCAAAGGGGAATCCATGCGTAAGGTCGGCGAGACTGAAGGTCTCTCCCCATGACCTTACAATGATAGAAATGACTCCCCCCGATATGCATCCCTTACATGTCGGTCAGTGTGACAAAATGAAATTGCCATGACACAGCCCCGACAACAAAACTTATGCCGATAGGTGAATGCACAAGGCTTGTGATTGTCAAGACATCAAAGGGAGTTATGCCAATAAAACCAGTGGCATGCAAATGTTAGAATAAAACAACATGGGTGTCGGGAAGACAGTCGTGGACCTATGCCAATATGGACCCGGACATGAAAATGCATAACTCGATTGATTCAATGGGGCAATATAGAAAACTATAGATGAAATATGCATACGGTAGAACTAGGTCATCTGTGCTCAACATCCATCCGAATTCTGGGCTCCACCATCCAGAAATCCTTTCCGCATCCATCGTTCTGAGGGGAAAATCTCACTCGCCCCTCCGGGCTCGGGGCTCCGCCCTTTCGAATGTCGCGGGACTGAAAACAAAATCGAATGACAAACCCTCGTGTCAGGTCCGATCTTGCTCTCGGCTGTCGGTGAGACATTCATCTCTTGCCAAGACCTCACCCCACTATGGAGACCTTACATTGAATTGCCTTTCCCTATGACAGCCAACACTGATGTCGGGCTTGGTTCACCTCTTGGCGGTCAGCCAGACATTAGGTTGTTGTCGAGACTTCACACCGAAGATCAAGTCCTTCTTCTGATGCACTTAGTTAGCAAGACACAAGGTTGTCCCTGAGACCTTTCTCCAAGGTAGACACTCACACCGATTGGAAGCTAAAACGAAGTGGTGGCTTCCCCCCTACCGGGCCCGAGGCTCCGGACTTCCGTCCGGCAATTGCCGTCCCAAATGATGAATGCACCTGGCCACCCTTTGATTTGCCAGACTCCGGACCCCGAAGTTCCACCTCCAGAATTTTGGTTTTGATCTGCCATTCTCTGATGGCTATCTCCTAATGACTTTTCAACCTTGTACCTCTGAGTGCTCCTAAACCGAACTAAGTAAGCTAATTCAAAATATGATCTCGACTCACATGCTTAATCTTGGTCTTCTTCATTGCGAAACTTTTAAATTATCAAAATTTGACTGAAGATAATCTGTGGGAGCCCTCTACCCTATTTTCCTTTCCAAAATAGCATTCATGCCAGGGAAGTCCGCCGTTACAGTCCCAGACTGTCCCAAAGCCCTCAACCCAGAGACCAGCGATATCGGGAGACAAAGTATCATGTTATGCTTGATGGATTATTTGAATTTAATGACATCTTTAGGATTATTGCTAACATGGATGTTTTCATGATCAATTGCACTCACTACGCTTTTGCTTGCAGAATATACGGAATTAGGTGTGGGACCTTCGAGAGCAACCATCAAAAAGGACAAGGGAAAGAAGTTAGGCAAGACCCCTCAAGGGAAAGAGGACAAGGACTAAATGAAATACCAATTCCAGGGTGAGCCACTCCACTCAAAGGTTACCACAAATTCGTAGGAGATCACAGATACCAATATTAGCCATGTCAATATTGACGAATTCATGCAAAGGGTCAGGGTCAATCTAATGACCAAGAATGCAAGGCTGATAAGGTAGAGCGGAATAGCAAAGGTGGCTAGCTTCCCTCCATCTCTTGTAGCCCCGAAGCTCATCATGGCCTGTCAGCAGGCATATCAATCGGATACAAGAACAATTGTCGACCGGGATGGTAACGTTCTCATCAACATGTCAGCTGAAGGAATCACAAAGACCTTCCATATCCCTACTTTTCAAGAAATGGAAATACCCACCATTGAAGAATTTCAGGCAGCATGGGATGATAATCTGGTAGGGTGTAAAAGGTCAATAAATTAGCATTGGCTTAAGGAAAAGCGGGGCAGTGCTGCGAAGGTTTTCCTCACGAACTCTTTCACAGTGACTTCCACGAAGATTACCACGACTTGGTCACAATGCTAAGTAGGGTGATGGGCCTCCCTACGGATGCCTTTTTTCAGGAATGGATGGTGTACTTCGTCGAGTAGATCCTTCGGGGGAATGATGATGTTACAACAAAGACCTCATTCGATTGGGGAGGTATAATTAGTAACTCCTTTCATGAGCAGTTCCTCAACGTGAAGAAAAGCTCCAAATTCTATATGACTTCATACCTCGTGTACTCCTTGGCAAACCAGAGGTAATACAATGGTTTATTTGTGGCACTCGATCAGGAGCAGGGTCAGAAACTCAAGGTGTATGACAGATACCCCTAGCTCCAGTACAAAAACTTCAAGGGGAAGTATTGCAGAGTGAATGATGCCTTCATCAGCCATACTATCAGAATGATTGCCGACAATTTTGAAAGGAGGGTTTCTTACAGTGCTTGGGAATTATTGAAGCAGTATGCCTTTCTCTTCATCCAATACCCAAAGTTCACATACATCCGTGCATAGGGCTTCACCGAAAGACCAAATAGGCTACCTCGATACCCTAATGACCAAATCATCTTACTGGAGCTTTCTCGACAACTCCAACACATACATGCAATCTTCAGCAACAAACACATAGCAGGGATCTCTTATCCCATGACTCTCGACCAGGGCATGTATAAGCTACAAAATTCCCAATGTGCTGGTAACTCTGAGAAAGAACTAAAAGATTACCATTTCTACCTACACACTACTTGCCCACAGATAGACCCACATGGTCACGTAAGAAAGGCATTGGGGCCGGGATTCACTCAGCCCCACCACATTGAAGACTTTTGGGGAGATTGCCAAGATGATAAAGAAGTACGTGCAAGGCACTATATGCGAATGACTACGTAGTTTGTAAGGAAGGTGCAGCCATTCCCCATACCAGACCAGGTCGAGGAAGAAAAGGCCACCATAATGCACCCTAGGTACCCTGCAGTCGCCAATCTGCCAATACCAACAATAGACTAGGATGAGGAAGAGGTCGATGACCTCGACACCATAACCAAGCCAATCTTGGCTCGTACCAAGGAGTGGGTTGATGAACAAGTGGCCCAATTAAAACAAAAAGGGGTGGTTCTAACATACGAAGGGCTCAAGAGTGAGCCAAGTTCCACAGACAACGCTACCACCACCATTTCAATGGGCGGGACATCCAAGTCTTCCCTAGTTACCAAGTCTAAGAAAAGGAAGGAGACGAAAAATGGAGTAGTCTCTTGACCCCAAGGTTTATACAAGGAAGGATTTTGGGGGCTCACCCTCCAAAAGACTTAAGCAAATAGGGGATACGATGGAATAGCTCTTGACGCAAGAAGAAGAAGTAGAAGGTACTAATCAAATCAAGCATGTCTTGGCTCTTCCTGCCCTGACTGTCACACCACCTACCTCCCTGGCTATGGTCGTCGCTTCCCCACCAGCGGTGGACATCTCTGTCCATCTTGCCTCTTTGCCCCCGATTGAGCCTGTGATTGTAATTGACTCTTTTTCCACCTTGACAATGCCTCCTTCCTCTGCCGCCATGTCACCCACTACATCACTCCCATTGCCTATGATGGCTACACCAATGCCCGCTCCCACCTTTCCTGAGGCCTTCTCGAAGCACATGCAAAATATCCCTTCTGAGCTCTCCCAGATCCTCATGGATCCTACACTTCAGGTAGCCTTGGCTCAGGTCCTCGCCACTGCCCAACCTTCACAGCCTTCGAAAGGGTCACCTACCATGGAAGCCACTATGCTAATTTCCAAGGAGTGGGAAGAGAGAGAACAAGAGGCCTCAAAGCCCTTTGAGGAGGAGGCAGATGAATATCATGAGCACCCAGAGTATGAACATCACATTATTGACAGTGTTGCCTACGAGGAGGAGGGAACTGGTTCCTCGGAGAGCAGGGACAAGGAAGATAGCACTGGTGGCAAAGTAATCGTGCAAGCCTTTGACGATGATCTTGAAGAAGAACTGGCTCGGCAGCCAAAGGACACCAAATCAAAGGTAGAAAGGCCGCTCCATGAAGAAGAAGAATAGCAGCAAGAAGAAAAAATTGAGGGAGGAGCCCAAGTTGTCAAGGGCCTCGAGATCAAGCAATTCAAAGAACATGTGCACGAGGTTAAACTAATTGAAGGAAAGAGAAGGGAGGAAGTGGAAAAGAAATAAAGTCCCCTATAGCAGTTGTTGGCCAAGCCTCCTATTAAGCACATTGTGTTCATCCCAGACTCCGATGAAGAAGGAGGAGATGCCGCTGAGGAAAAAGAAAAGTCCCTAGAAGATAAGAGAGTGGAAACCTTGGCCTTGACCGAGAGGGGTGAGGGTGATCATGATTCACCTAAGGGAAAATATGTCGTACCAGAATGGTTCGAAAAGCAGCTCGAAAGAAAGACCCCTTTACTAAAAGACCCAAGGGTGAGGCTGGAGGCTATCTTAGCCTGATCTCGAATCACAACAAAGAAGGAAAAGAAGCTTAAGATCTAAACCAAGGTAACGATGGATGCTTCTGGGTCTCGAGCTATGCAAATAGCCACACCTATGGTCAATCAGGAAGGGATAACTTACAACATCTCCACCATCGACTTGGGGATTGCCACCAGACAATAGAAGGTGGGGCATCTTGAGGAGTCAGTGGCCACCATGGTACATTTGATAAGGCAGGACAAGATTTCAAAGGATGAGCTCAAAGCACAGGTGGGTGCTTTAACAGATTACATACAGTAGTGGTCATCGATGGATGACTTGCCTACCACGTCCACAACTGTGCCCCAGCTGCTATCCAAGGAATAGATCGACAAGATGGAAAGAAGAAAGAAATTGGAGAAGACAACAGAGGACTAGTTCTGACGAGTCTTATACATTGGAAACATGGGAATTGGTTGGGCTATTCGGACAGCCAACAAGTTCTTGGACCTGCAGCAGTCCTTGGAAGGCACCAAGAGGCTATGCACTAACTTCTCCGTAGCATATGACTCCACCTTTCCGAAGATCGAGGCCATCCTTCAATTTCCAGAGGCCACGTGGGAAAAGGAGCTTGCGTTTAAGAAGGATGATCATTGGCTGATGGATGTATGGCAGCGGGACTTTGGCAATAGGAAGGAAAGGTTGGAGCAGATAATGAGCAAGGTGGATCTGGATATAGAATGGATAAATGAAATCAGGGTAGAATGCCCTCGTTATCTCAAGATGATGACAGAATATGATATGCCCGTATTACAGATGGATCCAAAAAAGGTGAAGCCCTACTTCCAAAAGAAAATGGAGGACAGGATGTCTAGTGAAATCACGGTGGAATTTATGAGTTTTTCTGCCCATGCATTCGACCAATCAGAGCTATTCAGAGACCAGGGCACAAAGTATGATGAAGACTGGAAAAGGCTAGAGGATAACATGAAGGAATGGAGCTACCAAGTGCTAAGGTATGAGATTATTGAAGTGGACAAGCTCCAGGTGGTCATCCTCAAGTTCATGGAATATGTAGCATCCAAGAAGCAGGAGGATGACCCTATTGATGATAAAGAGCTCCCTAAAGAGTAGCTACAATGAAAAGAGAAATCAGCTAAAATAGGAAGTGCTACAGTGTCATCACTAGAGGACAAAATAGGGAAAATGACAAAATATAATTTTAAATTGTGATATATTGGGGGTAGGTGAAAACCTATTTTGTAATGAATCTTGGCCACACAATGAAAATTAATCTTGGCCATTCATTTGATTTTTTGGTCACTAGAAATAAGGCTCTCCTCTCATTTGCAAAGGGGGTTGAGTTGTTGTAAATACATGCTGTAGAAATTTATAAGGAAAAGACATTGACTTGGTGCATTTTCTGAGTTTCTCACATGATGCTTGATTCAATCTCCATTGTTAGATGTTTAATTTAGGTTTAATTATTGTTCTAGTTAACTGTTTTATTGCTTTGGTAGATTTTAGGAATGTTGTTCTATGATCATGAAAATTCTTGTTGTGTAGATGACTTCTTAGTCCATACTTTTTGCTGTCTGCTGATAGTAGATAGCTATGTAAAGTTAGTCTGGGCTTGAATTCAAAGCTGCTCCAAAACTTATATCTTTGTTCATGCATGTACATGGTGAATGAAAGGTGAAACATTTGCAGACCTTAGAAGATAGCACAAATTTCATGAGACTGTGAGATCTCTGGTTAAGTGGAATATTGTTTCCAAGAAGCTGTCCATTGCAGGAACTCCATCATCACTGTTCATAATTAGTTGCAGATCCAGGAACCTCCTCTCTTCCCTACCCTTTTTCATTTTATTTAATGAGTAACCTATGCTAAGGTTCATTACACATTGTAAAGCTAAATCCAATGGAAAAATGGAGTTCAAGACTGCTGTTTAAACCTACGGCAAATGCATAACAACTCTCCCATTTTAAGAACTCCATTTCAAGATCCAACTTCCCTACTTTGTAACCCATCCATAAGTCCTCCTAGTGATTCCAGCAAATCACATCAAACAACTAAGATATTCCAAGCACTGTCAAGACCTTACATTAGAGACCTTGGGATAGTGTTCTACAATTTGATTATGGAAGATTGTCTTTCAAGAGAGGTAGTGCATCTACGCACTTCCTGTGTTGAGAGGTGCATAAAAAACACATCAAAAGTCACAAAGGTAAGATCTTCTCCTTGGGCTTCCTCTTGTGGGTTTTGTGATGATGATATAGTCAAAAGATTGCTTGATTCAATGGGATTCATTTTATCGTTTGTTTGGCTTAGATCACTTGAAGCGGGTGTTTTTTTGTCTACTTCCATGCTCTTCTTGTATTGAGATCTAGTTTGAACCATAAAACAAGGATCAATTTTCAACAGTATGGGAGATGACTCCCTTGATTCTTTAGATTGATATTTACTTTATGCACAAAGTAGAAAATTTTAGGATATCTTGAGGATCAAAAGGTGATAGGATGATGATGGATGAGATGGATGATGTGGATGTTTTGGTCTTTTGATAAATCTTGAGGAAAATGCTAAGCTTTTGGGATTTTTGGATATGTTTCAAATTTTGATTTTGATTTTCTTGGATTTCCCTTGATTGATTTGATTTTGATTTGCTTTGATTTTGAACAAATAGACCCTAAGATGTTGGATGATTATCTAAGGGATAGATTTTCTCAAAGGGTGATAATTTGAATATGTGTAGGGAGAAGGATGCATCTACCCACACCTATTCAAATGAGATGATAATTTAGCCAAGCATATGAAGAAGGATGCATCTACATATACCTAACTAAACAAGATGGATTGTTAACTTTGACTAAGCATATGCAAAAGGATACATCTACACATACCTAGCCAAAGATGATTTTGATAAAGATTTCAGGGATTTTATCTCAAGGATTTGATGATTTTGATTTTTTGCCAAAAGCCTAGCATGAAGGATAATTTTCAAGATTTCTCAAAAGGTGATGGTGAGATGATTTTTGTTTTGATGTTTGAAGGATGGGTGAAAAATATTTTGATTTCCTTTGCTCCTAAGATGAACCTAAAAAAGACACTTTGTTTGCCTAGACCTAGGTATTGAAGAACATGTAATGCTTCTATAGACCTTTATAACCAGATAATGAATTGATTTGAACATGCATTTATGGATTTTGAACCAATGACTTTCACTTTGGGATTTGGACTTCTTGAGGTTTCAATCACATATGAGAGTTCATTTTGTTTAGCTTTGCTTAATGGCTTTATTTTACCAAAAACACTTTCTTTGATTAGGACTTTCAAGCTAAGATGTCCAATGTCTTAATTTCTTCAAATCCCACAAAATATGTTCTTTGGAAATTTGATGAATTCAAGGAAAGGGTTACCTATTGTTTAACTTTAGTAGAAAAATTGAGATGTAATCCAAATGTTTAGAAACCTCTAAGGATGTGAATCCCAAGGTCAAGCATAACATATGGATTGAGTCAATTGTATTTGTCTCCTAAAGGGTTTAAAATTTTGATGATGTTCAAGTGTTTTTTTCCAAAATGTTTTCAAACAAGAAAAGTATTGTGTAACCAATTACAACCCTATGGATGTGAAAGACAATATTTCTTGGATTCCCACTTGGACAAGTCCATCTATGCTTATCTTTAGTGAAAGGTTAGATGCTTGACCCCACTGGCTCCTCTCCATGGCTCATTAATGTCAATCAAGGAAGCCAAGCATCAACACCCATGAAACTCCCATGGAATGCTTTCCATTTCGACTAAAAGATTGTAAAAGTGTGGGGTGGCTTCAGAACGATCGTTCTTGCACCAACAAATAGATCAAAGGATTTTGGAAATTCTAGAACATGGGTTTTAATAAAGACTTTTCATTCGTGGAGATTGACCCATATGGCGAGAATCCCCTTTCAGATCCATCTCTTCGGAATCAACCACGTGTTATTGGTGTTTACTCCAATACCCACATTTATATCTCGGTTGGAAATACTCTTGGCTTTAGAGTGTTACTGGTTGAGTCATTCCCTTGGGTGAGTACTTTTTCCCCAAGGCAGGCCCTCTAAGATAACAAAAGTGAGCAAAGAAAATATATGTAACTCGATCAATTTTTGTTGACAAAAAAGAGAGAGAATGTACGCAATAATGCTCAACTCACACTCACACAAAATTTTGTTCAATTTTTAAACCCAAAATGAAGTGTGGAGGTGATTTCTTTATTTCAACCTAAAATCATGAAAAAAGGCCTTTTGATTCTCAAGATCGCTATAAAGCACGAGAGAAGCACATACGTCCTTTTCCAATGAAGTTAGTTTAAGTAAACTCTCACAAAACAAGATAACACATGTTCATTTTAGATCCCCAAAGAAATTACGAATTCTTTTTAAAGCACCAAAAGAAAAATGAGAGTTGTTTTGTTCAATTGTTAACCAAAAAACAAACTCTAGTAGGTTGTAGTCCTAATGTTCATTTTAAACCTTTACAAAAATTGAAAAGATTCTTTTTTAAACCCAAACGAAACTAGTGTCCTAAGCAAGAAGAAGTGACAATTCCTAAGAGTGTTAAGCAAACACTAAAGTGTTTAAAAATAATTTGATTTTTTGGAATATCATCCTTATGTTTCCTTCTCTTTCATTTTAAAATGATCCAACCTACAAGAAAGAAAAACCAGTTAGATTTTGCAAAATATAGAGGCCAAAAAGCATAAAATAGAAGATAAATTCATCATTGATAAAAAAAATGTGCTAAAATTAATTTTCCACTTTTTACTCCCTGCCAACGGTGCAACTCATGGCTACATTGCAGTTTGATTTCTCAGCGATGTTGTACAGCGCTACTTACCAGTTAGCGTCGCTCTGTATCAGGGCCAATGAGCTTGATTGTGTCACCCTTTTGCTTAGTGTCCCTATTTAAGATTTAAATTCAAAAAAAATTAGGTAGGATGGCTAGAGCGTCGGAGTTTGAATTTTTAGCAATGCTATACAATGATGTTGGAGAGTCAGCGGTGCTAAAACAGTGACGTTGGGCTCCCAGCGTTGGAATTTTTCTACGTATAAACACAAACGGGGAATTTTGTGAGAAAAGTGATTAAAAATGATATCCAACCCTCCTTCTAGCGCCAAATGTGTGAACCCCAATCCAAATACCTACAAAACAATTAGAACAAACACATCAAGTTAGAGATTGCAAGAAAGAACAAGGATTCCCCATGAAATCCATTTACAAAACTCAAATTAGGAAAATAAATAATGAAGAAGACAATGAAAACAACAAAATAGATTGAATCCTAATTTTAATTTGCAAACTCATGATCTCATGGGGGAATTGGTGTCAATTTGATGTAAAAATTGGCCCTTTCCCAATTCCTATGATGCAAGATTGATATGTGATGATGATGATTGATGAATGATCCACTTTGTTGATGAAGATTGAGTGCTCCAAGCTAAAAACCAGAATAACCTAGCTATGATTCAATAAAAATGGATGAAATTTGATAGATATTTGAGCATGGTAACTTTGCATAATTTGTGGATGATAAAATAAGGATATGAGCTCTTTATTTATAGAATGCCAAGATGGATGAATGTTCAAATTTGAGCAATGTGAGACTAACATTCATCCAATGGAAAGATACCACTTGTCAATCTATGAGTGGATGGAGGATGTGCAAGTTTTGAGGATTGTGCCAATAAATGGATATTTTTGAATTTCAAATTTGTTGAAATGACTTGTAAAAAGAAATGAAAAATGCAATAAATGCCACTTGGCTCAAGGCAAAGGACATGTAAGATGGAGTAAATTCCTTGTTGGATGTACATGTCAACTTGGAATTTGAATTCAAACTTGGAGGAATATTCCAAAAAATGCCTTGTTGAGGAAAATAGAGGATTTAATAAATCAATTAAATCTATTTTCATGTGCAAATGGGAAAAGCTAGAGGATGGGAGATGGATTAGAATTAAATTAATCAAGGGTTAATTAATTTAATAGGAGATTAGGTGATGTGACTTATTTGACGTAGATTTTAGGATTTATTTAAATCAAATAATGAGAAGAATGTGATAAGAGATTAATTAAATAAAGATTTTGATTTATTTAATTAAAAGAGATGATGTTATATTAAATTAAATAAGGTTTTAATTTATTTAATTTAATAGATAGACTTTAGAGATTTAATCAAATAAAAATGATTATTTAGTTAAATAGGGATAATTAGATCAGATGATTGATTTAATTAACAAAAGAGAGTGACTTAATTAGATAAAATGATTTATTTAATTAAGAGAGGAATATTGATGAATTTAATCAGATAAGGGGATTTGATTAAATGGTTAGACCGAGGGATGATTTAGGATGAAATGATGTTAGTAGTCGGATCAGGTGCACAATGTCAATCGGTACATTTTACGTGTCTACAGTATAAAGGTAAGTTTCCCTTTGAATGCTTTAGTTGTGCAGACATAGGTCCTTATGCTGCAAAGTGTCTGGAAAGAGCTAAAAGGAATAAACAAAGATATGAGAAGCAAAATAAAGGAAAGAAAATCAACATAGCTTACTATGTGAATGAGAATGCTTGTATTTCAGATGAAGATTTAGAATATGAAGATCCAAATGATAATGGATTCTTGTTCTTGGCGATAAAGGATGAACCTACTTCTACTAATTCAGTTAAACAGGTAAAGGAAAGCCCTACAAAGAAGGAGAAGGAGAAAAATGAAGGTACGGTTATCTCTACCCTACATGCTAAACAAGAAAATAATTTTTGGTTAGTTGATAGTGGTTGTTCACATCACATGATTGGCGATAAGAGTAACTTTGTTAAGCTTTAGAAATATGATGGAGGCTTGGTCATTTTTTGAGATGATACTAGTGCTAAAATTTGTAGGATAGGTTCAATAAGTTTTGATGGCAAGCATCATACTAACGATGTTTACTATGTTAATGGTTTAAGGCATAATTTGTTAAGCATTGGTCAAATGTGTAGAAAAGGATATGATCTTGTATTTAAGGATGAGAATTGTGAGATCCAGAAAGTATCCAGAACATTGATTTCTATAGGAAAGAAATATAAAGGGAATATTTATCAACTTAAGTGTGTTGATGGACAATGCTTTATGACTCAAATAGATGACGGTTGGTTATGGCATAGGAGAATGTGTCACATGAATTTTGATAACTTGGAAAGGATTAGTGTTGTTTATTCCATGAGATATTTACCAAGAATTACAAAGCCTGTTAATGTTATTTTCAGGAAGTGTCAATTTGGGAAGCAAGCAAGAAATCATTACAGATCAAGGGAACAATCTACTACTAGATTACTAGATTTAGTTCATACAAATCTCTGTGGTCCTATGAGAGTGAGAAGTCTACTTGGTGAAAGGTACTTTATGCTTTTAATTTATGATTACTCTAGGTATACATGGGTTACATTTCTTAGAGAGAAATCAAATGCATTAGATAGATTCAAGGCATTCGAGGCTATGGTTGAAAATGGAGTGAATTTGAAGATAAAATGTTTAAGATATGACAGAGGTGGAGAATTCACCTCCCATGAGTTCAATATGTTTTGTGAAGTGCATATAATAAAGAGACAATTATCTATTCCAAGAACTCCTCAACAAAATGGAGTTATTGAAAGGAAAAATAGAATAGTTCAAGAGGTTGCTAAGTGAATGATTACTGAAGTTAGAATATTGGAATTTTACTAGAAAGAAGTTATTCATACGATTGTTTATGTGTTCAATTGAGTTCAAGCAAGAGCAAATGGTACAAAGAATCCCTATGAGCTATGGCATGGAAGAATTCCTATAGTTAAATATTTTAAGATATTTGGAAGAAAATGCTATATCAGAAAAGATGAGGTGATGAAGGCATATTTCTTGGATACTCTATTAAAAGCAAGGAATACATATGTTTCAATAAAATATTGAGAAATATTGTAGAGAGATTGAATGTGAAGGTAGATGAGATAGTGAAGAACTCTATTGATGTTGATGGATATGTGTCTGATGAACATGATTGTGCAAGAATAGAAGAAATTATGGAAGAACAAAATGAAAGTGAAGAAGATGCTTGGGTGATGACTCCTAGGACACTGAAATATGTACAAAGGAATCATTGAGAAAATTAGATTATTGGAGACAAGACAAAAGGTGTATTAACTAGAAGTAAAGTTGTCGCTGAAGTAAATTTGTGTTTATTTTTTGAGATTGAGCCGAAGATAGTAAGTGAAGCTTGCAAAGATGAACATTGGAAGGAATAAATGAAAGAGTAACTTTTGTAAATTGAAAAGAATCAGACTCAGGAAGTGGTCCCAAGACTAACAAATAAAAACATTATTCAATCAAAATGGATTTTTAGAAATAAGTTGAATGAGAATGGATAAGTTGTCAGAAATAAAGTGACCCTTGTCTATAAAGGCTATTCACAAGTGGAAGGCATAGATTTTTAGAAGAATTTTTCCCTGGTAGAGAGAATGGAAGCTATAAGGATGTTCTTGGCATTGGCTACTTATAAATATTTCAAATTCTATCAGATGGATGTTAAGTCAGAATTTTTAAATGATGAGCTACAAGAAGAGGTTTACATGGAACAACCGAAAGGATTTCAGTTAACAGATCAACTGGATATGGTGTGTAGGTTGAAGAAATATTTATATGGACTGAAGCAAGCTCCTAGAGCTTGGTTTTCAAGGTTAGACAGGTATTTGATTCAACAAGGATTTATCAAAGGTACGATAGATAGTAATTCACACTTTAAGATTGAAAATGACAAAGTCTTGATTGTAGTTGTATATTTTGATGACATTATCTTTGGAGGAAATGAAAAGATGTGCAAGATTTTTGTGAAAGAGATGTAGAAATAATTTGAATTATCTATGTTTGGGGAGATGAATTTCTTTCTTTAGCTACAGATTAATCAAACAAAGAAAGGAATTTTCATTTCATAGTCTAAGTATGTAGAAGAGATGTTGAAGAAATTTGGGATGGACGGTTCCAAACTGGTAAGTGTTGATGGTGTTTTCTGCACAGCAACAACTCAGACATAATACAATATCCTATCTCTCTTGAAAGATAATCTTCAACAATAAATTACTGAAAATCACCCCAAGGTCTCTCGGGTGTTAGGTCATAACAATGCATAAACAACTCAAATAAAATGTGAAATGCTGGTAATCACAACCAGACCTTACTACAAGCAAACTGTATCTTTCTACTTATCAGATCTTGCAATATGATGATCTTTAATCCTAAATTTAGCCAAAATGATAAAGAAATAGCAAAAGACAAGGGTGCGATGATATAACAGAATCTAAACTACTCCTAGAATGAACAATGTAAACAACAGATATTTGGAATGGACCTATCTCAAATAACCAGTTCTTGTTCAACCCATAATGCAATCTTCCAAGAACGGTGCAATCTTTTGAGGGATACAGATTTTCAAATCATAGACTTTCATCTACAATCAAACTTAAACACATTGAATATATGGTCCAAGTTGACTTTACCAGCCTACTACAATCAGATAGTTACTGGGAGTGTAGACTAGAGATAGCTACAAACATTCCAAATATGAAATCATAAACATCATGCATCCAACTGAAATTGATTTATTTCTGAATACTAAACCCTAAATCTTCAAGCAATTTGAAAGATAGAACAAAAGAACCATGCAAGATGAAATAACACAAGAGATTTCACCAAGAAAACCACAATGTCTTCAATTGTATTAATCACCAAAATGCTGCAACAATTCAACTGTTCTGATACAGAATTTGCTTCAAGAAATCAAACACTACTCCTATTACAAAATACTCTAGCTCTTGCTCTTTAATTTCTAATGTCTTCTAGCTAATGTCTAACCTCTTACAATGAGGCAAGAATTCCCATTTATAGTAACCCCCAAGATATGTCGGCCCAGCCAAAACATTTTTACAAAATGATAAAAAAATGCCAAAACAGGTCGGCCAAGGAAAAACAAACTAAGGCACACATTAAATGCCATCATCCAGGTTGGCCTTGACACAATCTTCAATGCATTCTCATCCAATGCATGCCCTGTGATAATAGGGAAGCACAAATCTCAAAATAAGCATTAACCACTTCTTCCCTTATCCTCTCTTTCCAAACGAACCCTGCACCCTCAAGCATGTTCCATCTAGCTCGGTGACAGGTGGCAAAGGTAATACATTAAGCCAACATTTAATAGCATCAATCTCTTCCTTGGACCGTTCAACAATTTTATCCCAATCTTCCCTATGGGCCAGATATTTATCCATCACTGCTAAGTAGGTGGCTGCATCATCAAGCTGGTGGCCGATTACAACTCCTTCTGTATCTGGGGCATAAACTTCATGCCACCATTCCCTTAGCTGCTCAAGACTCAGGTACTTGGGAGTGATTTTCCTCCTGCCGGTCACCACCTCAAAGAACACAATGCATCCATCATACACTACAGTGAGATCCCCATCAATCTGTTTCTTTCTTTTCAGGATCTTCTTCATTGCCTTCTGCATAATCTGCAGAGCTTCGAACCATTCCCAAGGTTCATCCAATCTGGAGGAAGGAAGGATTCCATCTGCCAGCAATTGATCCCGACCATGTCCCATGATAACTCTTGATTTCTACAACAGGAGATCCATGTCCTCCTTATCCTAGGATAGTACATGCTCTAATAGCTCCTTAGCTCGAACTGCATCCTTTCCAACCGATAGAATGTCCCTGATGGCATCATCTCCCTTTGTTTGTACACTCACCAACCAATCTATTGAAGCCTGAGTTGAGGTTTTCATCTTCTCAATTTTGGAGATTGTTTCTTTGGGCAAAAAGCTGGGAGTGGCAGAAGAAGAAGGATGGAAGGATTGCAGAGGCTTCATTACCTCCTCCAAACACTTCCTTAATCTTTTATTTTCCCTCTTTAATTCATGCTTGGTCTGAGTCTCCCTCTTCAATCTGTCAATAATCACCGCACTAGACCCTTCAAACTCTTCTATATCCTGCTCCATGGATGCAAGCCCAAGGTTGATCGTTTGCACATTATAATCCTGACCTGTAACATCCTCTCTCATTTTGTCTGCGACAGGAGTGGCAATGTGGATAACCCTATTATTGGCTTCATCCCTTTCCACCTTTGAAACCACCTTGGCATCCTTCCTTTTCTTCCCCTTGCCAATCTTTGACAGCATTTCGTCCCAGTCCAAGGGAGTATCCTCAACAATCACTTGTTTCTTTCTTGCAAGCTCTCTTTCTAACCAGTCTGGAGCTGCAGACTCTACCCGGATTTCCTCTATTTTCCCCTCCTCTGACTATTCTGTCACTTTCTCTTCTTCTTTTGCACCTTCTACAGTTACTTTGTCCTCCTCTTCCTTTGGGAATTTCCCACCTTGGCCAGCTTCTCCAAATTCCACCTCTGGATGTACCGGTGATGGGATCTTAGCAGGGATAATTTCCTCCGACTCAAGCGATTCACGGCCTTTGTCACTTTCTAGGGAGTCTTCATATTGTACCAAAGGAGAAGTATGTCATTCCTCCTTTTCCACCTCCAGCTCTGTTGCTTCACTAAAGAGAGTCCCCTCCTTGAAGGGTTCTACTTCTCCGCTAGTTTCCTGTTCCCCCAAAATTTCTGGCTCTGGTATGCTTGATGGAGGAGAAACAGCCCTGGATGGTTCTGCAGCTGGTGGCCTCGGAGGAGAATCCTTCTTCTGCACAGTATCCTTCAGAGAGGGAGTTCTAGATCTCCTAGTATAAACCTTGGCTTTCTCCCCTCCTGAACTCTCCACATCAACAATTGGAGGCTCATCACCTAAAGCACCCTGACCCTTCTTCTTTGCAGTTCGAGTTGTTCTTGCCTTCTTCGGTGGTGGAGGAGCATCCTCCTCTTCTGCCTTTTCCATTTCCTCCTCATCAGAGGACTTACTAAGTGCTAGAGTCTTCCATCTTCTCTTTCCTTTCGGCTTCCTTTTTGCTTCGAGCTCACCCTCTTTAGGACCTCTGACCTTTATCTTGAACGGTGAGGTTTTTACAGCTTTCCCTTTGGGGTCATCTTCCCCGGATTCCTCAGAAGTCGACATGGGATTGAGATTCCCCATCAATTCAAAAGTACAAGTTACCTTTGCACTCTCCAACTCCCAAATTTTATGTTTTATCCAAGAAGAGGTGAATTTCATGACGGGAACCATTAAGTCCTCCAACTCTATAACCTCATCCTCATTCCAATCGATATCCCTGACCGACCTGTCCTTTATAGCTTCATAGGCGTGGTCCTGAACCAGGTTTTCATCATCATCCAGTTGATCTAGAATTAACCTAACATTATACTATCTAACTGCCTCCATAGGGAGCCTGGAGTACCTCTTCTTTCTGGCCTCAAGATCATCTTTGATGTTGGCCCAATAATCCTCCAAGTCATCCTTATGGCAGTATTCCCTAGTGGCTCTCTTCTGTGCTTCTCTAGTTATGTCAAAGTTCATCCTTTTGGAATGGAAGGAGAAACCATATGCTGCTAGCTCTTCTCCTACTGTGTGGGCCAATTGAATAGAAGGGCACATTTCTGCCACTCCAATTCCAAGAGGGAAATCCCCACCAAAGCCTGTCTTGTGCTTCTCTCTCTTTACCACAGCATCGAATTCACAAATTTTCCTCACAACTTCTAACAAAATAAGGTGATCAGTAGGGTACCTAGGCAACCTGTATGGAGCAACCGGGCATCCATCAATTCTGAGGTAGGTGAAGGTGGGGAATTGGATGAACCAGGCTCTGTAGTTCTTTATTAGCCCCTTGGCTCCGTCGGACAACCTCATGTGTTTAGCATTCTATAGCGTCCGGGTGATATGCATCGTGAATGCATCGTTAGCCCTTCTGTAATCTTTATGCCCAAGATGCAATTCTGGATAGACCTCATAAATGATATCTTGTCCAAATGTCCCCCTCAGATTCAGACCCTTATATGGGTAAGAGATGGCCAACACATACATTACATATGAGGACATAGTGAACCTCTTTGTCTCCAAGACACTCCTCAATTGCTTGTCAATTTCTGCACTGATAAGCCCTGCCCAGTGATAATTGGTCCCTTGTCCAATTTTGGTGATCACATGGACCATCCAACTCTCCAACACTCCTGAACTTTTCAATCCGGCCACCCTGCTCAAAAATGTGATGGCGTCATATACATCTGATCTAAACCTAACCCTGTGCAACTGTTTGGGCAACTTAGAATGGTGGGACTTTAGCTTCTCCAACCATGAGTTAATCATCTGTTGAGCCTTGATGGGCTCATTCTCATAATACGTTTTGGCAGTGTCTATATTTAGAGCACACACTGAAGGTAGATCAGGCATGCTGAAAGCTTGTGCAATGGAGGCAGGACTGAAGTTCGCCAAGACTCTTCCCTCAGTGCTAACCACCCTCTGTGTATCAAAGTCATACTGTCTGGCACACTCAAGAATTAGCTCATAACACTGGACCACCGGAGGGAAGCCTGCCACATGCACTAGTCTAGATTTTATCATTCCCTACCTCAAGGCCGACAGATCCTTCTCCGCCGTCCTCTACTTAAACTCCTCGTATCTCCAGGCCCCAACATTAGTATCAGATACCTTAGCCCACACAGAAGACACCTTGCTCTCAGGAAGCTGACTCTTCATATCTAGTCATAACCGTTCTGTCTCAGAGATGGATGACCCTCCTGTGCCACCCTTAGATTTCTTGACTGCAGCCTTGCTTGATTCGGCCTGCACTCACAAAAGACACCATTAGTGCTTAATTATTAGGCATATTCTGACTAAAGGTTAGCATAAGATCATATAAAACCATTAAAATTAATCACATCTGCTAATCCTTTCAAGATCCAGAAAAACAAGCAGTCCGGGGAAATATCACAATCCGGGAAAATCCAGTCAGGGTGAAATTTCAGAGAAATCCGACCCAGACGGATTCCTGTCGCCAAAGCATCATTAGTCAAATGGATTGTTAGTATGGATGAAAGATCAAAAGATAATCATGAAATTCACTCATTGGCAACAAGAAATCAGTATTAAACAATCGTTCCATTGGTCCTATCATCGAAACATCAAAAAGGACAAAGCCAAGTAGGAAATCCGGAAAAATCTAGATGGAACGGATTTTCGTGGGCAGCTTGAAATATTCCAGTAATTACCTCAGCCCGTGGAATAAGCCCAAACCGGGAAAATTCGAAAGCGGCAGAATTCCGCGAGGACCTCGGAAACCCGATAAATGATGAAACGCGAACCAAAAGCTCAATGATCATGGGATCTCCTCTACCTGAGTTCTAATGGTCTTGAAACTGACAATAATCAACAAAACTCAGGATGCAAAGGGTCTCAACTTCTCAAAAGCTCTCAAAGGATGAATCCCTATGTTAAAATGATGATGCCCTAACTTGAATAACCAGACCTCTGCCATTAAAACCAGGGGAACTTCCAAGGTTTAAAATATCAGTTTAATGATTTACCTAAAGCACTCGAATCTTCATAGGATGAGGGGGAGGGTCAGCATGATACCAGGGAAAAGATCATTCAATCACAACGCATTCTCCACTCTGGGCCAAACACCGAAGAAAACCCTAACTTTGCACAATACCGCGAACTTCGCACCAAGAGGATAAACAATCTAACCTCGAACCTCTCAAACAGATACACCTGTTATCTAATGGATAAATGCAAGCTCACAGGGCACAAAGATAGAAACTCTTGAAGAAACGAATCTAACCCCAACTCTATAAATACGGAATCGAAATCAAGCAAAGGCCGACCCAAAATTAACAACACCCAATGCAGAAACACCCCAGCATCATGCAAAATAAAAGGAGGGCCAATGATGACCTACCATGGATTAATGCAGATGAACTTCGAGCTCGAAAGATGACCACGTAGCAAACATTCCCAAGCAATGAAAACCCAGACACTGGCACCCAAACAATCCTCACGCACACGAGTCAGGATCGATCCTCAAAGCCCAAATGGAAATTCCCAATCGCCAGAGAAAAAGCAAGTGAATAGACAAACTCAGAATGATGCTTGAAATGCCCCAAATCCGCCCTTATACTCATCTGGGAAAAGGTACCTCGGTCATTAATGCGCGACAAGACACTTCTGACAAATCTGGAAACCCAAGCTCAAAATGGAATTCCAGAAAATCCCGGATACAGGTGAAAACCTGGATTTGGCTTAAAACTTAATTTCAATCCATTTCAGCCTCAAGGCAAGGTCAAAGCTAGCAAGACTAACATGTCAAGACCCTAAATTGATAAATCCAATAAAACCAAAGGTTGAAAGACATCTGAAAAGAGGGTCCCTACTCCAAGTGGGGCGTGTGTGCAAAAATTGCACAACAGTAAGTACTTCTATGGTGACTGGTTGTAAATTGGGTAAAGATGTTGATTCACCTAAGGTTGATCAGAGCAAGTATAGATCTATGATTCATGGATTACAATATTTGGTTGCTACTAGACCAGATATTATGCATGTTGTATGTCTTGTGGCTATATTTCAAGAAGATTTGAAAGAAACACATGTTGTTGCAGTTAAGAGAATATTCAAATATTTGAATGGAACTTCAGATTATGGATTGTGGTATCCTAAAGATACTAACTTTACACTTAGTGAATATGCTAATGCAGATTGAGTTGGATGTGTAGATGACAGAAAGAGTACAACTGGTAGTGTATTCTTTCTTAGATGCAGATTGGTGGCATGGTTGAGTAAGAAGCAAGATTCAATCTCTTTATCTACTATTGAAATTGAATATATTGTTGCTTCATCTTGTTGTACACAAGTTTTATGGATGAAATAGACATTGAAAGATATCACAGTGCTATATGATGATCTCATTTCTATCTTATGTGATAATACAAGTGCAATTAACATTTTGAAGAATCCTGTAATGCACTTGAGGACGAAGCATACATCTATTAGATATCATTTCTTGAGAGAGAAGGTCATGGAGAATAAAGTCAAGCTTGAGTATGTTCCAACAAAGGATCATATTACAGATATATTTATGGGCAGGTGCAAAAAGATGGGTAGCCAATTTATGGCCAATTTACTTTTTCATCCCGAAATAGTGAAAACGCAAGCATGTTATAGTAAAATGTGCTCGTGTTATAGTAAAATGTGCTCGAGTTATGGTTTAAATTAAAAAAAAATGTCTACCTTTTGAGTTCAAAAAATGTGCATTTTTTGAAATCAAAAATATATTTCCAAAATGCGAGCACATTATAATGTGCTCGCATTTTGGTCTACATTGATTTTTTTCTTGTCTTTTTCTTGTCTTTTTCTTCTTGTTATCTTTCAGAGAAACTATATACATGAAATAAACATTTAAGTATAAGTTGACATTTACATATGGACATATAATTTCTTATACTTTAAGTTATATTTCATGTATATAGTTTTAGGATGTTTGAGAGGTTTTTTGGATCTCTAGGAGTTATAATGCAAATTATAGATTTTTGAAGATCTAAAAATTTTTAGACTTAGTCAAATTTCAATAATCAGCATGTCAAATTTTAGTAATCAGGAGGTCAAATTTTAGTAATCAACAAGTTGTATCATCTTTCTCTCTCCATATCACTCATTCTTTATCCCTTATGCTCTAGACCTCTCTCTCACACTCTCTCCTTCCCTCTATACTTCTATCTATCTAACCTCTCTCTCCCCCTCCATCTCTCCCTCCTTTCCTCCTTCCCTCCTTAACTCTCTAATTTTCTCTATCTCCCCCCTCTCTCTCTCACTTCCTCCCACCCACCTTCCC
>VDFB02379711.1:197461530-197483851 GCA_007258455.2 Sequoia sempervirens | reverse complement strand
TCTCTCTCTCTCTATCTATCTCTCTATTTGTCTTTATCTTTCTCTCTCTCTCTCTCTCTATTACTCTATCTCTAGATTCTATTTCTTTAACCTCTTTCTTTCTTTATTTCTCTCTTTCTATTTCTTTTTATCTCTC
Source organism: Sequoia sempervirens (assembly GCA_007258455.2). Classification (NCBI taxonomy): domain Eukaryota; kingdom Viridiplantae; phylum Streptophyta; class Pinopsida; order Cupressales; family Cupressaceae; genus Sequoia; species Sequoia sempervirens. The sequence continues at coordinate 197,483,715 of VDFB02379711.1, read as the reverse complement.
TCTCTCCCCCTCTCCATTTGTATATCTTTCTCTTTCTATATCCTCCTCCATATCAATTACTTTCCTCTCTCTATTCCTCTCGTTCTCCTCCATGAGCACTTTTCTCCCTCTCTCTTCCTCTCTTTTCTCCATCTTTCTCAACCCTTATATATCTTATCTCTATCTCTCTATCACTCTCTTTGTCACTCACTATCTCTATCTCCCTTCCCTCTTCCTCTCACTTTTCTCTGTTTCTATCTCTTTATCTCCTTAAGTGTGCAATGGATACATTGAAGAGGTCTTTAAGGTGAATTTTAAGATCCTTAATCATATGGCATGCTACTCCAAGCATAACTCCCCATGGACACCTGTCACCCTTAGATTGTTGGCACAAATAACTAATTAAAATTTATAAATAAACTTGTTTCTATATCTTTTCCTTTATATATATTCTCTCTCATGCTTTATCTCACTTCATCTATTTCTCTCTTTTAATCTATATCTCTATCTCTCACTCTCTATATATATCTCTCCCTCTTTATCTATCTATCTATATATCTACCTCTATCTATTTTTCTCCTTCACTCTATATTTCTCTCTCCCCCATAGGTTTGTATCTCTCTCTACCTCTCTCTTTCTCTATTGATCTCTTTCTCTACCTCTTTATGTCTCAATCTATCTATCCCTATCTATATATCTTTATCTCTTTGTCTCTCTCCCTCCATCTCTATCTCTCTACCTCTATCTATATATCTCTTTTTGTTTATCACTCTCTCTATCTCTCAGTCTTAATCTTAGTCTCTATCTATGTCTCTTTCTCCCCTTCTCTCTTCCTTTATCTCTATTTCTCTTCTCCTCTCTTACTCTCCATCTAAATCTCTCTCCTTTATCTATATTTTTCCCTCTCTCTATCTTTATTTTTATCTCGCTCTTTCTCTTATTCTCTATCTTCCTATTTCTCTTATTCTCCTCCTCTTTCTCTCTCTCACTCCTTCTCTATGTATTTATCTCTTTTCTCTATCTCTCTTTCACTCTATTTCCTACTTTATCTCTTTATTCCTCTATATTTCTATAAATCTCCCTCCTCTCTTTTTCTATCTTTATTTCTATCTCTTTGTATCTCTTTGTCTTCTCCTCTATTTAACTCTCTCTTTACATATCTTCCTCTTTCTCTCTTTCTCGACCTATCTCTATATCTCTATCAACTTGCCCCTTTCTCTCTCCAGTCTCTCTATCTCTTTCTTTGCTCTTTCTCCCCCACTCTCGCTTCTTTCTCTCTATCTCTTCGATGCTTTCTTTCTCTCTCTTTTCACTCTCTCTTTCTCAATCCATGAAAAGACAATTAAGTTAATATATTTGTATAAAGTTAATTTAATTAATATTATATAAAAATATATATTATATTATTTTTATATTAAATAGTTTCTATTATAAAATATAATATATAATAATTATAATTATAATATACTTTATATATATAAATTAAATGTATTATTAACAAATATATATAATATTAAATATAAGCATACAATTTTATAATATAATATTATTTTTAAAATGTGTTTAATAATTTACATTATATATATATATTTATTTTTTTAAATATTTGTTGACTGCCTATAGCACGTTGTCTCACTTTAATGAGGCCGCTTGCATCGTCAATTGAACGGCCTTGTGGGCCCTGATATTCCCCACTGCCGGTGACCACTTAAATTTACCACCCCGCTCTGCACACTGGTCCCACTTGATCCAGTCATCCACGTCTTATGGACGGTGGCAATTTAGCCAGAGTGATCATTTCAAATGTATTGGGTTATAAATTATGTATTGTCCACTTGGATTTTTGTCACTTACTCTCACTGCCAACATGACTAATACGTGGCGTTTGTTTTTATCACTTGTTGCCAATGGCTTACTATCGTGATCCTACTTCCATTGCCTATTCATATTCTTTAACCTATTTTTGACCCGTTTTGACACTGTTTTAATTTGTTTTACCCCGTATGTGACTGAGAACGCTGTGTCATGTGGAATGTCAAGAGCACGAGCGGGTACATCATCTCTGAAATAAACGAGACTTAGCCAACAATTAATTAAAAATTAGAATTCAAAGTGTTTTTTAATTTTCAAACGAATCCAGTTTTATGGCTTTAACAATGAACGCTCGCCCTCTGTAAAGGACAAATATGGAGGCCTTAACCGTAGTGATATTAATTTTTTAAAACTTACAAGTTCAAAATTTAAACAAAACCCTTTAAAACTCTGCGAAACTGAAACTACTGTAAATATTTAAATAATCCTTCAAAAGAATGAACGTTAGGATTATGAAATCCTTCAATCAATCAGCTTGTGCAAGCGAGTCAAATAATTCAAAGAATGAACATTGGTATTTACTCTACAGCAGATACAGGTATAATCAACACTAGCGTATTAAATAATTTCCATTCAATACAAGCAACCGGTAGTTTCCGGTATCTCTGTCAATAAACGATCTTATCTTGCAAGATCGAAGGCAGCAGCGTCGTCGAACACTGCGAATTGCCTGTAATCTACTAAATCGTCCTCAAAAAGCCAGTCACCAACAAGGCCCTTAAATTCCTGATTTTCCCCAAAGTCGAAAATAGGATTTAAAAACTCCTCTTTTGAAGAAGTAAAAAAGGATTTATTGTGGTCCTCTAAATTCTGTAAAGGAATGCCAAGCTCATCATCGGAAGCCTCTAACAGATAATCCAGATTAATTTCGCCCGAGTCTCCACAGCTGCTGGTCATATCAGAAGACACGTATTCATCCCTCTTTAATCCGGAGGAACTCTCACAAGAAGTGGAGCAAGACGTTATGCCGATTTCCTCCTCCAGACTTCTCATAACACCGCTAACCATTTCCTCGCTGGCAGTGCATTTTTCATCCTCTTCCAGTAACTGAAAGATTAGTTGCTCCGTTTCAGCGCGGGAACGTTTCGGAGAATCCAGCGGAGCATCATCCTCGCGGCACCGTTTCTTTAGCAGGCCAGACATTATGAGAATTACAATGCTATTACAAACAAAATAGGCTAGATTCCTGAAGCAGAGCTAATAGCAGGCAAGGAGGTATATATATAATATATATATACTTTGTCAGGAGATTGAAAGAGTTGCAGAGAATCAGAGTAGGTATATGGCAGGCATATGGTTCCAGTCTTTCTTATATACTGATAAAATGTCTTCTTGTGCATCGATTTCGGGCAGAAGTTTTCAATCAATCAAATCAAGCCTAGAAACATCCGGAGAAGCTTTCACACGTCGGGAGGTAAGACGAGATTTATTCGGTTTATCTGGTCATAAGGTGCGTACCTAAGCTTTCTTCCCTTAGAAAATATTTAATTGTGTACCTAGTCGAAGTTGGTTGCCGTTTGGCATGCTGTTACAGTAGACCGGCATATAGTCGACCGCCGGACCATCTAGAACAAAGACTGTTTTTATCCTTTTGCCTATCTATGAAGACGAAGATGCTGTTCTACCGAGGGGAATCTTTTGTTGTGGAAAATAATCAAACGAAGACCATGCACATGGTGGTTGATTCTAGATTGGAGGACTTGATTGTCCCAATCTTAGAAGGGGGGCCGGGCTACCGTATGGCGTGACGCAAAATCAACATAGACCTATCTTACCAATAAACAATTGCCCCTCCTGACAAAGAGGTTGAAACAAATTACAGTTGATTTTTTCCGAAACTAAAGAAATTGTTGTAACATTCAACTAAAGAAATGTCTACGGAGGGCCGTGTGTAGATTATCTCTAAACCGTTTGGAATAGGTAAATCTGCACCGTTGGAATGCCAGCTATTTGAGCCGATTTAGTCTCTAGTTTTCGTCTACGGTCTGTGTACACACATGCAACAATATTATTTGGCAAATACCTAAAACTCTTATTTCATGGAAAAATCCTCCGATTAGAGTCGCCATTGTTATCGGAATCCTCGACCCGTACGTATTACATCTATGTCAATTGATTGGCGAGGATGTTCACATTTTATTTTTATTTTTATCCGCTTGGCCTTCATTTTAATTTCACATTTGCTTTTTTATATATATAGAAAAGGTTGAGAACTCCGATAATAAATATAATTTTAATTTTATTTTAACATGCATACTATTTTATGATAAAGTGTTGGTGATTACAATTATAGTTTTATAAATTGTAGAGAAAATATTTTTTAAGTTACGTTAGTGAATGTAAAGAGACAAGATTCATTTCTATGAAAAAATGTTGGTGATTACAATTGTAATTTTACAAATTTTAGAGAAAATATCTTTTAAGTTACGATTGTGGATGTAAAGAGATAAGATTCATAATTAGATAGTGAACAATTAAGCATCATTAATATAAGTAGGTGTCTCTTCTAAAATTCGTTCTTTCTTAAATTTAGAAAATTGTTTCTAGTGGTTTGCATAGGACAAGTAAAGAGAAATAAAATAACAAATTAGATTTTAGAAAAATTATACCTTGTATAAAAGAAGGTCCAAAAAATTGTTAGCAGACCTCTCATATATTCATTTACTAATATTAAGATCAATAAACCTCTTTAAGTGGATAAAAGCAAACTATATATGCATCTAAATATAAATGTGATCTATACTCCCCCTTAACCTTCCCTTCAACATATGCAAATTGAATCCATCATGAAAAATCCACTAAAATTATAGTAATCAAATATTTTCTTAAGAGTTCATATAAGTTTATGCTACAAGATTATGCAAGATGGTAGGGATTCAATATACATAGTTCATTAAGTATATAATAGATTTATGCTCATAAAGGATTTTCCATAAATTATAAAGTGAACTATGCCAATATATCATGGAGAATTATGTGTGCACTTGGAATCTCATATGCATGGATGTACAATCATCCAAATACATTCCTAAATGTAGAAGAAACATTGATAATTCAATATTCTTCAACAACTCATATGATGTACTAAAATCATTTTCTCAATTATCCTTTCAAGCATTTTTTACAATTCCTACGAGAAATCACCAATTAATAAGAAAATTAGGCTAGTAAGAGAAGCCTCAAGGACACATACATATCCCCTCAATTGTCCCAGATAGATATGGAGATAGTTGGGTCACGAAGAGGCTTGTACATTTTAATACCTTCTCTTGACTTGCAACAAATGAAAATATGAGAAAAATAAAGCTTGAGTGACAAATTATGCCCTAAAATCAACTAAAATAGAGGATGCCAAGTATACACAACAAAACCAATCTAGCTAGGTCTTTCTTAGAATCTAAGAAATTACATACAGTCGATGGCTCATATCCTAGTTCACATTTCCACATGAGACATGTATATTCAAATGCTATGCTAAAAAATCATACTTCGCCTCAACATAGTGCTTCATAATTTGTCATAATAGTTAATCTAAGTGTACATTAAATTTTTGATTGCACAATTGTATCATATGAATCTATAATGGAGAGGAAGAATAAACATGGAGGGCCAAAAAATGTAAAAATGAAATTTGAAATAAAGAAAGAAAAAGTAAGAAAATTATCCTTTGTCAATCCTAAGAATCCACTTCTAGACCTTGCAAACAATCATTCAAATGAAAAATAGATTTTATATTTGGTCATAGATTGTTGTATTGCATATCATTAGAGAAGCTCAATCAAGTAAAGAAACCCTACATACCTTAGTCAAACACACAACTAAGCTTCAACAAAAATATCTATCTTCTAAGAATGGGAATGCCCTTCAAAAGCATCAACCACATTATTGGCCTACCAAAATCCTATCAAGTTTTATAGTCATTGACATTAAATTTTATTTAGCTCTTGTATGCACTCATGGCTTAGGGTTTATTTGAAAATACCTTGCACATATCAATTTTGAATAATGGAGACTATGGGTACAAGTGATAGGTTAAACATTTTGAATATGATCATAATAATTGTAGCTAATTTTGGTTAGGGTTCAAGATAAATAAAGGTATATATTAACAAATTATTGTGATGAAATTGCATGCTACAATGAGTATTAAATCCCCATAACTATCACATGCATCACTAATGGGTCCTTGTTAAAAAATTAATTCTATTTATTTACACAATATCCCAAGCCCAACATTACTACTAGCTTAGAGATGGTGACTAATTCTCATTTTTTAATGCATTCATGGACCTATTTACATTTTGTTCATTAGTCTATTGGACCAAGAGAAATTTAAAATGTATATGCTATATACATGTATAAACTACCCTATATGTGACATAGTTTTATTCAATAAATTTCTAATGGCTCCACCAAACTTGTCGTGTATGTACAATGTAACTTTCCCTCAAATGTCAAAATTGGTGAGCTATCTACATCGCCACCTCTTAACCAACCAAGAAGTCTCCACAAACATTTCTACAAAAAATAAATGTCACTCAAACAAATGTTATGGTTGAACATCATCCAACTCGCTAATCATAAGACAACCAACACATGTGAGGGGCATGATCTAACAACAAGTGACCAATGAATGAAATAAAATTTCTTGAGAATATTTACCTACTAGGGAAAGTTTACCTACTATCATATGGGATATTACCACATTGCCCTATTTGCATAGTCCTTTTTAATAAAGCACCAACCAACTCATAGGCTTATCAATATACTAGCACATTTTCCTTGCTGAAACAAGAATATGACACCTTAGCATTCACAAATGTGAATATTTTCATCAAGTTTGACACCTCAAACTGTCCTTCCAGAAGGCTAATGACAAGGCATTCAATGAGGAACATAAAGGGAATGAGTGATTGGCTTAGTTGACTCCTCACTACAAACACCACACTTCACTAGTCAATTTCCCACTACTATGTAAAGGATAAATGACCTATCATAAAGCTTGATAACTACCACCAATTTTTCAACATAAAGACATGTGTATAGTGTGTAAAAATGATTAATTATGACCTTAATAATGCTTAGAAAGCAAGAGAGAATGAAGGTGTGACCAACAGAAAGCACTCTCAACTACAAAGACCACTCTCTATTTGCCCAATTCTTGGTCACCACATAGGAAAAAATAATTCACTTAAGGTAAAAGCGATTGGATATGCTAAGAAAACAATGAATTAGAACATAAAGTACAAGAGCAACAACAAAGGTCATATGTAAATAATAAAGGGTTACCATGGCTGCAATTTTGGAACATGATTAAAAGCATAGGCCAAAAAGTATGAATGTATAGAGGGTCACATCATGGATATAAGGGCATTAAAATGATCTTGGATAGAGCATTTTAATGTACCCCATTAAATGAGTCTTTTGGATTGTTAGCACCATAACAAAGGCAACAAAATGAATGCAAAACCAACTTTTACAACTTTTAAGGGCAAGAACCAATAGCATGTAGAAGATTATTGTGTTTTTTAGGGATTCAAGGTAGTTTTTAGAAACTTCTTTTCAATACCAAATTTAAGAACACTTGACAATATATATAATAGAAGCTTACATGCCAGATGTTGTCAGTTATGTAAGAGAAACAATTGTTAATAAAAATCTACTATATCCTCCTTCATTTCAATCGATTATTTTAATAACTCAAATAATTTAAAATTTTATTTTATTAAACACTCTTACTATTCTATTAAACTTTTAATTTAATTTTATAAACATTAATTTCAATTTCACCATTACAAAATTATATTTTGGTGGACAAATTCCTTTGCCGTACATAGATAAAGTCCAAAAGATACCGCCCTTCAAAAGCCAAAACACGGTGGGTCACCCGTTTTAAGTGCTAATAATATCTCTTCAGCACTTCCGCATTTGTTGGAAACAAGAGAGAAATAATATGATATGTAATTCTGGAAGATTCCAGCCGCTGCGCCTCTGTAGAAAATGGAGAATTCTGGAGGTTGCAGTCAAGTGCTTGACTTTTTTTACATATTTTATTATTCTTCACTTTGGAAATTTAATCAATGGCAAGAAGGAAATTTGTCATTTCCATGTTGTTCTTTTGCCTCTTTGTAAAGTGATTTCTGATGGAATCTGAGTTTGGTTCAGATTTTGTCGTGCGGTTATGCTTCATCACCAAAAAAAAAATCAATTGTCTTTTTATCATCCATTTTTTTTTGTGAATATGTACTTTTATATTATTTATTAATATAGATAGTTGCCTATTCATAAAAAAAAAACTAGTGGGAATTCCGTCCAATCCACTACACCATTGTATTCCATAAATTAATTGAAATGAGTGGGGAATTTACATATAATTTTTACACCATTAAAATTCAACCATGAATCAATTTTCTTTCCTATTTAGTGAGAAATCTAGTCGGCTCAATAATTACTTTTGCACTAATAATCGCACCTTCATATATAAATATATAGGCTAATCAAATAAATTAATTAGTTTTTTTATTGGTTTCAAATTGATTTGTTTGATGATATCATCAAATAAATTAATTGGTTTTCTTATTGGTTTCAAATTGATTTGGTTGATGACACCATTTTAATTGAGTTTAGGAAATAATCAAATATCCTTTTTGGTTTTGTCATAGAGTTTAGATAATGTGATATTGGTTTTATGATTTTTTTTTAAGTCTTTTAGATTTGTACATTTTCCTTGCCACATGATCCTATTAAGAAATTGATCCAAAATTCATGATAAATTAACCTAGATATGAAATGCTTTCAAAGTGGAAGGACTATTTAGCATTTGGAATGATATGAATTTTTCTCTTTTCTTTGGATGTATTGTTACTAGTAATTTCACAATGTTCTCTAAATCTATGGTATGTTCCAATGTGTTATTGAGTTATAAGTGCAAGCTAATTTAAAGTTAGACTTGAAGTTGCCCACCTACATGTGGTTCGTGATCATTAGGGTAATGCACCTTCTATGATTGGCAAAGTTTTTCCACCCTCTCATTCCAATAGAGGCTAATCTCCTCCCTAAGGACAACAGCATGATAGAAGTCATAATACTCATGGACATGATGATTATCATGCTTACTAGTGCAAATTTCATGGTCAATGCTCATGGTTGGCTGTAGGCATTTGTTAGCCTTTAGATTCTTCTCAAACTCATGATAGAGGTGCTTCTAGTTGGATTGATAGTGGAAAAATGTCATAATATTGTCTTGGCTATTTATCCTCTTAAGACTACTAGTCAACCTCTTGATAAAATGTAAACTATTGATAGTGCTCTTACAAGCTCAGAGCCTATCCTAGATGGTCAAGATAATTTTGTTGTGTAGAATCTAAAGGAATGTGACCCCTCTCTTTCTAGTAGATTAAAAACTCTTGTTTCTTAATAAATTTATGTTTTTCTCTATGAATATATTATTTAAGGCTACACCTTACATGGACTATGGAGTGTGACTTTTACCCCCATATTATTTTTCATAGTATATTTTTATAAGCTTAATAAAATTGATATAAATGATACTATTTTATTACTAAATAAATATATAACTAGCCTATATTTAAGGAGTTAGACTCAAATAATAATATAAAACCAATTTTATAAAAAAAATATAATACTCACCCTTTGTTTTGATGATGAAATATATTATTAGAGGTGTGAGAAACTAATTCAGTAATGTGTAGAAAATTAGGGCCTTGATAAGTCAAACACATTAGAATATATTAATTACATATGTGTTTTATTTGTTCTTAAATCCATTGCTATGGAACTAACCCTTCTTCTTGTGGAACTAATTTGTGTCTAAAACTAAACTTGGACTAGTGAAAATGAATTGGTAGGAAATATATGACTTTCGTGTATTCAACTTAGCTCATTGTACCTATATTTGAAGTGGATTGGTGTCTACAAATAATGTTTAGGATATTTTGTTGAGTGAGGTGAAGCCACAATAGTGGTTTACAATTCAAGTGAGAAGGAAAACTCACAAAAAATGACCCCAAAGCAAAAAAAGTTATTTTGGGGGTTCGTACGAACCTACTGGTTCGAGCGAACCCATTAGGGGTTTGCCCGAACTAGGGTTCAAGCGAACCCCTTTGAATTTGCGCAAAACAAAAACCCAAATGCATAGCAAAGGGGTTCGGCCGAATCCCTTGAAGGTTCGCTCAAACTAGGGTTCGGCCAACCTAGTTCAAGCAAACCCCTTTGGGTTCAGCCGAACTCCTAGGGGTTCGTTCGAACCCCCCTTGCCCCTCATCCCCCTTCCAAGACACAGAAAAAGTCAATTTTTTTACGCTTCAGAGCTCGGGTTGAGGATGAAAATGGAGGAGTCTTCAGAAACCCATTTGGAATCAGGTAGGTCTCGGAATGAGCTATCCAACGAATATAATATTAATATCTTTTGATTTTATTTATTTGTTTTTTTAGTTTTATTAAATATTGGTTCTTCACCGAAAATGAAGGTCTCTGTTCTGCACATGTGGAAAAATAGCATATTATCTAAAAAAAAAATTGAAAAATATGAGTGCACCAGATATTGAAGTCCTTGATCCAACCAAAAAAAAATTTGAATTTTGATATATACAAAAAAGTTATGCTTTATACGGTCGCGCTATGTCTGAATTGTAATTGGTTTGACTTTTGAAACTTGATTAAAGAAAAAATATTCAATAAACAACTATCTAACTAAGTGGAAGCACTAGATATTGGAGTTACAAATCTAAATTTGAAAGAATTATAATTTTATCCTTCATGGAAAAAAAGTTATGCGTTATACGGTGTGTGTCACTTTTTGAAAATGTTGTTTTCTAGAAAAAACCATTTTTCGTGGGAGATAGAAAAAGGAATGCAATATGATTCCAAAAAAATTGAAAAAAATATTTTTAGAGTCTACAAAGAAAATTTGACGAGACTCTAGTTTACATCATCTTCAAATTCCTCACGGTTTAGCCGCTATAGGTGCCCGAATGTGAAGATTTAGTTAAAAATAATAATTTCAGTGTCCAGTTTGGCCAAAAATTGTAAACCACTATTGTGGGATCACCCAGCCTGGTCATGATCTTAGTTAAGCCCTCAGATGGATTGATTTAAATATGGTGAACAATGATTGTGTAGGAGTTTATGGTGAACTCCTCAACACCCTGAGATCACCTGTTAGAAATAGGATGCCATTTAATTGCAATCCTAAACATTATTTATTTCATGTATCTCCTAAGTCCTTGGAAAGTGTTCTCAAACACTACGATTAGAAAGAGATTAATATTGAATGAAATAATCATGTTAATTGACATTTGTAATTAATTCTAAATGATAGGAGCATGTGAGGGCATCCAAGATGAGTTCCTAAATAATAGGAGCACATGGGGCACCCACATGGAAGGTGGAACTCACCTTGAGTTAAGTTAACTATTTGGAGTAAAAGATAACACTTTTGAATGCATGTAAAGATCCTGGGAGTTAGGGATTGATGTTTACATGCATGAAGTTTAGACAGTTCAGTTTAGTTCAGTTCAAAATATCAGTTTAGTTTAGTTTGGTTTAGTTTAGTTCAAATCAATTTAGTTATGGTTAAGTTATCTTCAGTTAGTTTTAGTTGAATGCTAGTTGACTTCAGTTAACTTGGAATGCATGACTAATGACTTGAGTTGCATGACAGATAACAGGTGACTACCTTTCGTTAACAGGGGATGACCATTCTTGCATGAATGGTGGAGAGACATGTTTTAGTTAATAGAGAATGACTTGGACCCACCTTGGGCTCCCAATTTGGCTTCTTGGAGTTAACTCTTTTGCATGCTAAGATATTTCAGAAGGTTGAGTTAATTGGGCCCATTCTTGGGTGCGCACTTTGAGGATAAAGTTTGAAGATATCTACATAATAAAGGTTGAGTTAGTACTTCAATTTGGGACACCCAAATGGATGAAGCTCATGTTTTGGCATTGTTCTTCATGGTATAACTCTACTTGCAAGAGATAGGCGTACCTTTTGTGAGATAGGGATTGAGCTTTGTAATTGTAACTCTTTGGAGTTTACAAAATTGATTATTGCCTATATATCTCAAGCAAGTTGAAGAGAGTTATTATCAGTTTTATTGTAGGTTGTGAAGAATATTTGGTGAAGGAAAAAGAAGCATTCAAAAGCAAGGATTAGAATTATTGTAATCTACTTCAGAGATTAAATAATACATTGATTCTTGGTGGATTTTTTTCTCGAAAGGGTTTCTCCACAGTATATGTTGTGTATATTCTAATATCCTACACCTAATTCTTCTACAACCTTTTATCTTCATTCTACAAATGGGGTGAAGCCACAATAGTGGTTTACAATTTGATGGAGGAAGGAAAACTCACAAAAAATGAGCCCATGGCAATTTTTTTCATTTTGGGGATTCAAATGAACTTGTAGGTTCGAACAAACCAAAAAAACGTTTGATCAAACTAAGGTTCAAGCGAACCAAATTAATGCATGCACAGAAAAAAAAATTGAAAAACCCCTTTTGGGAAGGGGGTTCTACTAAACCTGGGTTCGACCGAACCCCCCTTTGCCCTCATTCTCCCCCTCAGGCATTTTGAAAACCTAGATTTTTATGCTTCGAAGCTCAGGTTGAGGATGAAAATGGAGGAATCTTCACAAACCCAACAAGAATCAAGTAGTCCTCAAAATGAGCTATCCAATGAATATAATTTTAATATGTTTTGGTTTTATTATGTATTTGTTTTCGTAGTTTTATTAAACATAGGTTTTTCATCGAAAATGAAGGTCTCTGTTCTGCACATGTGGAAAAATTGTAGATTATAAAAAAAAAATTGAAAAATATGTGTGCAATAGATATTGAAGTCCTTGATCCAACAAAAAAACAAAATTGTATTTTGATATATACAAAAAATGTTACGCGTTATACGGTCGCGCTATGTCTGAATTGCAATTGGTTTGACTTTGAAACTTGATTAAAGAAAAAATATTCAATAAAAAACTATCTAACCAAGTGGAAGCACTAGATATTAGAGTCACACATCTAAATTTGAAAGAATTAGAATTTTATCCTTCATGGAAAAAAGTTATGCATTATACGACATGTGCGTCACTTTTTTAAAATGTTGTTTTATGAAAAAAGCCAATTTTCATGGGAGATGGAAAAAGAAGTGCAATCTGATTCCAAAAATTTTGAAAAAAATATTTTTAGAATCTATAGACAAAATTTGATGAGACTCTAGTTTGCATCATCTTCAAATTCCTCATAGTTTAGCCGCTATAGGTTCTTGAATGTGAAGATTAAGTTAAAAATAATAATTTTAGTGTCCAGTTTGTCCAAAAATTGTAAACCACTATTGTGGGATCACCCAATGATAAAATGAATTAATTAGATAATCACCCACAAAGAATCTATAACAGAGAATACATATTTAGATAAAAAATCATAAAGTAAATTATAAAGTATTAAGCTACATAAACACCTCAATTTTCAGCATTTGGTATCAGAGCTGAGGTTGGGTAGAGTATTGGGATGCCTTTCTCTTAAAATACTAGAGGTTTTTTGGCTGTAGTGGGAGTTTTTACTATTTTTGTTATTGTTGATTTTGGAAAATAAGTTTGTTACAGTGAATTCTCGTTTAGATGGGTATGTGCAGGATCATGATGGGCCAAAAAGTGGCGATATGATGGGTATTTGTAAGGTATGTGGCTGATGACTTTTTTTTTACCCAAAATTGATGAAATGAAAAGGGTTTTCAAAAGGAGATTCTCAGCTTTCCACCAATATAAATTGTGATTTATTCTGAATTTAATAAATAATTATTATTCATTTTCTATTTGAATTAGACTAAAGTCCTAATTGATAGGCTAATTAAAAAAAATATATAGATTTCAAACGGTATCATATTTTTAGAATCCAAAACATGCATCACATTCTATGTTTCGTATACTATAGGATTAAAAAAACAAAAATAGAATTTCATGAATTTTTGACCAAGTTAAAAGGTGGTCGATTTTTTATATTTTAAAAGTTGTAATAAAAAATCATAATTAATTATTTACTTGGGAAAAATTACAAAAAATATGCATCACAGACATGAGTCCTCTACTTATTTTTAAAATCTTATAAAAAAATATTATCATTTTATTGTGGTTAGGGTGGTAGACAACACCTACTTATTTTTTCCTTGAAATTTAAGTACTACTACATTGAAATTTCAAATTTTCACCAAATAGATTTAAAAATAAAATAAACCTAGTAGTTTAGAAACTACATTCAATTTGCTACAGATTTTATTCTTACATATTTTTTAAATAATATAGATAACTTATTCAAAATTTTACGTCAAGTTGCCTAACTTTGATTTTTTTGAATTTTTTGCCACTTAAGAACTTATTTTTTCCATGATGATCTTGCACATACGGGTAGATATTGAATGTTTCAATGGATCTAATTATGAGATGTGGAAATTAAAAATGGATGATCTCTTTGAAGAGAGAGATCAGTGGTTAGTTATTGGTAATGAGACAAAGTCACCTACAACAATGTCAAATGAGGATTGGGGTAAGCTTGATAAGAAGGAAAGAGGGACCATAAGATTATGTCTTGCTGATGTTGTTCTCTTGAATGTTTTAGAAGAAACTATTGCATATAAGTTGTGGAAGAGAATAGGTGATATTTATCAAACTAAAAGTCTTACTAATAAGTTGTATCTGAAAAAATAATTGTATTCTTTAAAGATGAAAGAAGGTGATCCTATCACAAATCATTTGAATTCTTTTAATTTGATTCTAAGTCAGTTATCATCTATAGATGGGTATGTACAGGATCATCATGGAAAAAATAGGCCCTTAAGTGGCGAAAAATTTAGAAAAATCAGACTTAGGAAACTTGACGTAAAAATTTGAATAAGTTATCTATATTATTTCAAAAATATGTAAGAATAGAATCTGTAGAAAATTGAATGTAGTTTCTAAACTACTAGATTTATTTTAAAATATATATATATGTATATATATGACCTGAAAATTTGAAATTTCAATCCAGTAGTACTTAAATTTCAGGGAAAAAATAAGAAGTAGGTGCATGTCTGACCACCCTAACCACAATAAAATGATAATATTTTTTTATAAGATTTTAGATATAATTGGAGGACTCATGTCCCAATGTGATGCATATTTTTTTGTAATTTTTTTCCAAGTAAATAATTAATTATGATTTTTTTATTACAAATTTTAAAAAATATAAAAACTCGTATGTCTGACCACCTTAACTTGGTCAAAACTTCATGAAAGTCATTTTTTTTAATCCTATATTATTTGAAACATAGAATGTGACACATGTTTTAGAGTCAATTTTTTTTTATGTGATACTATTTGAAAGCTATAAATGTGTTTCAAGCAGCCTATCAATCATGACTTTAGTCATAATTCAAATAGAAAATGACTAATAATTATTTATTAAATTCAAAATAAAGCATAATTGATATTGGTGGAAAGTTGAGAATCTCCTTTAAAAACTTTTTTTGTTTCATCAATTTTGGGTAAAAAAAGTCGTTATCCACATACCCTACACATACCCATCATATCACCACTTTTTGGCCCATCATGATCTTGCACATACCCAGATGTAAAGCTAGAAGGCGAAGATAAATGCATTTTGTTACTTTTTTCTTTACCAGAGTCTTGGGAAAATCTAATTGTTGCTATCAGTGGTAGTGGTACAGATCCGAAGATGGACAATATAATTCCTACTCTCCTATCAGAGGAGATGAGGAGGAAGTAAAAAATGGAAATCCAAGATGCCTTGTTTGTAAAAGGTAGGCCTGAGAAAAAGGAACCTAAGGGAGACAGGAAAGGGAAGGGTAAGTCAGAAGGATGAAGTGAGGTAAAGTGTTGGAACTGTGGGAAAGTAGGACATGTGAAGAAGGATTGTAAGAACAAGAAAGAGAGTTATAATTCTTCTACAGAGGAGTCCTTGAATGACAGTAATGATGCATTGGTTATTTCCGCTAATATTGTTTGTGATAACTCTTTACTTCATGTTTTAGAGTGATCTTCATAGAGTGGATGGTAGTCACGATGCCATGTGTTACTCGGTACCACAGTTCAATGGGAGTTGTTGGCAGTGACATGGATGCATCATTGGTAAGGTTATCTCCATGTGATTGGAGATATGGTTTCTTGGTTTAGAGTGTATTTGTTATGTTGTCATGATATACTCTTGATACTAGTTTAGAGTTTGGCATACTACATGTTCTCTTGAGACCAAGATGTATATATATGTTATGGTGCATGCAATCTCCAAGTAGGAGATGGTTAGATCATGTTGTCATGTTTGGAGATTTGACATTGATCTTGTTTAGTTCTCTTATGTATTGGGTGCATTAATCATTTGCTTGATTACTTCATGAAAGTTTTGTGTTGCATTTGGAGTTTAACATGGATTGGTTGGTTACAAGTCCTCATGGATACTTGGAGAAATAGGTGAGGCTTAAGTTCTCTTATGGTAAGAGATATATGTTGGAACTAGTTACTTGTAAGAAAATCTATTTTCAACAGTAAAGACCGAGAAGCCTACACCTTGGTTGAACATGAGTTCAACACACTCAGTGGTTTAACATGCCTCCAAAGAGGCAGTTTGGATACAGAGACTTGGGAAAGGTATTGGTTTTAATTGCAAGTAAGTTAAAATTGAATGTGATAGTCAGAGTGCTATGTGTTTAGCCAAAAATTCTATGTATCATGCTCATACTAAGCATGTTGATGTTAAGTGTCACTTTGTGCGAGAAATGGTTGAGAGTGGGAAGGTATTAATTAAGAAAGTTGACACTTTAATTAATGTTGCATATTATCTTATGAAACTAGTTCCTATAAATAAGTTCTCTTGCTTTTAATCATTTGCTTGGAGCTTCATGAATATGCATGTTGCATTTGAAGTTGGCATGGATTGATTAGTTGGTGCAGGAAGGCCATTGGCCTTGAGTCATGTACTTGATTTATAATAATGATTCCTTGTTTAGAATAATTGCAATGTATAATGTCAAGTGGGAGAATGTTGGAAATATGATGCCATTTAATTGCAAACCTAAACATTATTTATTTCATGTATCTCCTAAGTCCTTGGAAAGAGTTCTCAAACACTACGATTAGAAAGAGATTAATTATATTGAATGAAATAATCATATTAATTGACATTTGTAATTAATTCTAAATGATAGGAGCATGTGAGGGCATGCGAGATGAGTTCCTAAATAATAGGAGCACATGGGGCACCCACATGGAAGGTGGAACTCACCTTTAGTTAAGTTAAATATTTGGAGTAAAAGATAACACTTCTGAATGCATGTAAAGATCATAGGAGTTAGGGATTGATGTTTACATGCATGAAGTTTAGTTTAGTTCAGTTCAGATCAATTCAGTTCAGTTCAGTTTAGTTCAGAATCAGTTTAGTTTAGTTTAGTTTAGTTTAGTTATCTTCAGTTAGTTTTAGTTGAATTCTAGTTGACTTTAGTTAACTTGGAATGCATGACTAATGACTTGAGTTGCATGATAGATAACAGGTGACTACCTTTAGTTAACAAGGGATGACCATTCTTGCATGAATGGTGGAGAGATATGTTTTAGTTAATAAAGAATGACTTGGACCCACCTTGGGCACCCAAGTTGGCTTCTTGGAGTTAACTCTTTTGCATGCTAAGATATTTCAGAAGGATGAGTTAAGTGGGCCGATTCTTGGGCGCCCACTTTGAGGATAAGCTTTGAAGATATCTACAAAATAAAGGTTGAGTTAGTACTTTAGTTTGGGACACCCAAATGGATGAAGCTCATGTTTTGGCATTGTTCTTCATGGTAGAACTCTACTTGCAAGAGGTAGGTGTACCTTTTGTGAGATAGGGATTGAGATTTGTAATTGTAACTCTTTGGAGTTTACAAAGTTGATTATTGCCTATATATCTCAAGCAAGTTGAAGAGAGTGATTATCAGTTTTATTGTAGGTTGTGAAGAAGATTTGGTGAAGGAAAAAGAAGCATTCTCAAGCAAGGATTAGAATTATTGAAATCTACTTTAGAGATTAAATAATACATTGATATTTTTTTCCACGGTATATGTTGTGTATTTTCTAATATCCTATATAATTCTTCTACAACCTTTTGTCTTCATTCTACAAATGATAAAATGAATTAATCAGATAATCACCCACAAAGAATCTATAACAAATAATACATATTTAGATCAACAATCATAAAGGTTTACAAAGTGTTAAGCTACGTAAACACCTCAATTTTCAACATCACTTGCAAGACAACAATAACTTTCATAAGAGAGAAATGGAAATAATACCATACTATGATTATGGATGCAAGATTATCAGATTGAATATGATAATATACATATGATGCCTTGCTTATAAAGGAAAGGTGTGAGATAAGATTAGACAAGATCATGACATGTGTCTTAATCTTGTACAAGGAGACAACTACCTCAAAAATATTAAATGGCTTAGGACACAAGCACTAAATTCCAAAAGATAAG
This sequence comes from Sequoia sempervirens, assembly GCA_007258455.2. Taxonomy (NCBI): domain Eukaryota; kingdom Viridiplantae; phylum Streptophyta; class Pinopsida; order Cupressales; family Cupressaceae; genus Sequoia; species Sequoia sempervirens. Next base: position 197,465,330 of record VDFB02379711.1, on the reverse strand, counting down.
ATAATATTTAGAGACAACTAGCACTAACTAGAAAGATTCCCTCCTAGGACCTAAGTGGACATAACATGTAAATACGACCTAGATAGGTAAAATGCTTACTTACACCAACACTAGGCTGTTAAGTACAACTGAGAGAGTACTATTCTAAAAATGACACAAAGATGGGTTCTAACTATGAGGCCATGTTAGGTACCCATGTACAAATGCAAATGCAATCTCTCACAAACAAAGAAAAAGTAAAACCCTAGCGGGAAAAAACTCCTCAAAAGAGAGAAAAGATACAATAATGCTCCCCATAAAAAATGAGAGGACAAAATCCCATTTGAGGAAAAGGAACCCCCATAAGAGAGAAGAAAAGATACCATTTAGCCCCCCTCAATTAGATAACCTACTACAATGAAACACTAGAAGCACACTAGTGGAGTAACTCTAGAACCTTAATCAAGGAAAGAAAAGGAAAGATAATTCTGATGCTAGAAACCATATTAGAGTCACTCAAGGATGTAAATCTAAAATCATGATAAAAAAACAATAGACCCAATGCCAAGGAACAATAGAAAACTATCAATATAGAGAAACCCTAGAATCTGAATTATGATATAGAACAATGTTCTAAAATTGAAATGAAGTGAAAAGATCAAAATTGCACCCTCCCAACTATCAAAATATCTGAGTAATCTCCAAGACACTCATCAGGAAAGAATTGATATAACAATATATTTGGAACAAAAATAGGAAAAAGTGCATGAATGACATGATAGAGCTCCTCAATATCTTTCCAATGCCACAAGAATCATGATAATGAAATATTGTGGAAAAATATTAGGAGCTCAAAAGAAAAGAATGAACATCTAACTTCAAACAATAATAAATTATCCAAAAAAATGGAAAGTAACTCATGACATTGCAAAATTGGCAAAACCAGCTTTTCGATGATATCTCATTTTCAAAAAATGGCCTTCTAGATTGTAAGTTATGACATTTTGAAAAAAAATCCCTATTAGGGCATTAGGTGAAAAAATTTAAGGGCATGAGGGGTAAAAAATTTCCACCCATGGTCCTCCATATGACTGGTCGCATAGTTGTTGATTTAAAAAATAGTACCCACTGCAACCACTGCTAGTGGAGTGGCGAGCAAAAGGAAGCTTGGTGTTTGGGGGGAAATGAGCCAAAGTTGCATTGCCCGAGGCATAACCCCCCTTTAGCTAAGCATAGCTTGCAGGTGTCAAGACCCACATGACAATGTGATAGCCGATATAATAGCTAGGAAATAAAAACTGTTGGCAGGAAAATATTTTTTTTAAAAACAGAAGTTAATATTTTAAACCTATAGTAATAAATGGTTTCATACCATGCATACCATTCACTGACCAAACTAAAATTTGAGGTGACAACTAATGAATTAACCCACAATTTATATCTCAAACACACTAGAATTACATAGAGATTACACCAATGAAGGTACAAGCCTTTGGAGATAGAGAATATTCCACCCAGATAACCATAGACCCTGCAGTGATGGTATGAGCATCGTACGATGACCAAAACATTTTTTTTTATGCCCTCAATACAAAATGTCAAAAATTGATGAATTGATAGTCATTTATTTGGTTATTTGGCCTTCTGGACGTAATGTTGAGGTATTTTTTTGGCCCAAAATTCTTAAAAAAATCAGCTATCTCCAACTTTGGCAATTGAAACTCTCCTTTAAACCCTTGTAGATCAACAAAAATATGATGAATATTGACAAACTAAAAAGAAAACCTGATTTTCTCTAATGCACTAGATTCAATGATGAGGTCCTTGAAACCCCAACTCACACCCATCAAAAATTTCATGCCAAGATTTGTCCCTCATATCTGGGAAGAAGTCTGCAACATTGAAGCTCTAATACCATGTAGGAGTTTATGGTGAACTCCTCAACACCCTAGGATCACCTACAAGAAAAAAATAACTTCCACAAGAGAGAAATGATAGAAATATCATGCTATGATTATGGATATAAGATTTCTAGATTGTATATGACAATGTACATATGATGCCTTGCTTATAAAGGAGAGTTGTGACATATGATTAGACAAGATCATGACATGTTTCTTAATCTTGTACAATGAGACAACTACCTCAACAAATATTAAATGACTTAGGACACAAGCATTAAATGTCAAAATATAAGATAAGATCTAGTGACAGCTAATACTAACTATATGAACATTCCCTCCTAGGACCTGAGTGGACTTAACATGTAAATATGATGTAGATATAGGTAAAACACCTATTTACACCAACAGATTGGAGTCAATAGTAAAGAATTTAGTATGCCTAGAATTATGATGCAATGATGATGCTCTTCTGTGAATGATCTTTAAATGATTTGTATATTTCTTAGGTTATTTTTTGAATGAATGATGAAGGGGTTAGTGTAAATAGTGACATGGGTAAGTGTATGGAAATGGGGGACCAAAAGGGGGTCTTAAGTGGCCACTTTTTTTTTGACATAAAAAAACTGATCTTGGATGAGAAATTGAAGATAGTTATGTTCAAAATTTGAAGACACAACAAGAACAAGAGTCATAGTTCTCTAAATTTACTTTCTAACATACTAATGTGTTTTTGAAATGGTGGAGATTAAGGAGTTCAAATAAAGGGAGCACACAAAGTGCCCTTATTTTTGTCAAAAAAATTAACATAGTGTCTGGTGTGCTTCCCCTAAAATGTTAACCTTTTTTAGTATTTCAAAAATATCTTTAGTGAAAAATTAGCTAACATCATTTAGTTTATGGTTATTGTTTTTTCTAATTTCTTAATGAATACATGATTTATTACTATTTTTTAAAGTGAACACATCCTAAAAACCAAAAAATTGAGCATGATCCCCCCCTAATTTTCTAGAAAGTAAGTAATTTTTTTTAAAAACATTTATGTAGAATAGAGTCTAGTTTCTAAAGAATTATTTTGTTCCAAGTTTTGATGAATGGGTTAAAAAGAAAAGAAAAATTTCCATACATAGGATTTTTTAAAAAAATAGAGACACTACCAAAATAAATTAAAGACCAAAACCTTAACATATTTGAAATTGTAGAAAAAAAAATGGTTAGAAAGCTAAGAGAGAGATCAAGGTTATTGTGGTATTTTTTGAACTTAACATTGGAAGATGTGTAAACTTGATGGAGAGCACACTCAATATTTATTCATTTATTTTACAATTTACAAAAAAACCACCTTTTGGCATAGACATGTAAGCCCAACCCTTTGGGTTGGATGCCCAAGGAAAATCCAACCCTAAGGGTTGATAATATATAAAGTAGATACAAACATGAGTGCATTATAGTGTGCTCACATTATAATGCACTCACATTTGTGAAAAGTAAAAAATTATTATATCCTTCCTCTCTCCCTCTATTTCTCTTCCCTAGGTCTCCCCTCTTCCTCTTCAAAGAACTCTATATCTATATCTCTATTTTCCTCTCTATATCTCTCTTTATATATTTCTCCCTCTATATATTCTTCTCTTTATATTTATCTCTCCCTCCTTCCATCTCTATCTCTTCCTATTCCCATATTTCCCTATCTCATTATCTTTTCTCCCTCCATCTCTATATTTTATCTCTACTTATTTCTATCTAATAATTTGTATCTTCCTATCTCTCTATATATCTCCACTGATCTCTCTATCTATATATTGTGTTCTCGAGCTCTCTCTTCATATATTCGTCTACCTCTATCTCCTTATGTCTCTACCCCTCTATCTATACCTCTCTATCTCTCAATATATATCACTCTCTACCTCTCCCTCACTC
>VDFB02379711.1:197416336-197461430 GCA_007258455.2 Sequoia sempervirens | reverse complement strand
CCTTTCATAAACTAGGATGCATTTGGAGGTGCATCAGTCTGGTGGATTCATGGTTCTATTTTTTTGGACTGATGTTTTGGTGGCTACTCCTCAGGGGGAGCAGGTAGTTTTCAATTGTTTTCATTGTGAGTATTATGTTTTCATTTCAAAGGAAGATTCAATGAAAATATCTTTTTCCTTTTCCATTGATGTCAAAGGGGGACAGAAAGCATGTGAAAAGGAGAAAAAGCTAATGAGAGAAAGTAGTTAAGGAAGAAGATGATTTTTGAGGGGGAGAAACAAAAATAAAAATCTTGAGAAGTATATTCAGATCTAGTATGGTGTCTTTGATGGTTATTCACATCATGTGTTTCATCAATGAAACAAGGGGAGATTGTGGCAAAAATAGAGAAAGGAATGAAGGTGTTTTCATTGATGTCAACTGGTCAACTAGTTATCTACTAGTTGTTGGTTGTATATGTTGAGGATATTGAGAAAATTGTATTAAAGGAAGATAGCAGGTATTCAGATGTTGCTTTGGTATTTTCTCATATGTTCATGCGATTCAGATATGTTGGTCATGATTGTTGAAGTTTGTTATATCGAAATGATTGGCTAATGGTTTGTTGTGTTGTTTGAGTTGTGTTCACCAGTTGTGAACTATGGTTCTCTATGTTCTAGTTGAGGTCCAGAAGAAGGTTGTTGGTCCAAATTTCTCTTTATTGAATTTTTTTGACTTTCAGTTCTAGAGTTAGGATGTTTTGAGTGCATTAAAGATATTTTTGGTTTCTGGAAGTTCCAAGCTTAATTGTTCTATGTGTTTTACACTGTTTTGGCTGACTGTGTGTTGAGCACTATCTTCGAAGCTAATGAAGCATGTTGGATCTATTTTTGGGTCCCAGTGAAGTGTGTGTTTGGGTCGCCCTCATTCTAATTCCACCCTAGGAAGTTTGGAACTGACCTAATTCAAATTTGAAGTTGGATGGCCAACTTTGTATCTCTTTCAAGGTTGGAGATAGTATATATACGTGATGAGCTAGTAATAGAAATCATACATAAGAAAAGAAGGAAGATAAGTGAAAGAGCATACACGACATTGATGCTATTCAGAAAGTGTATGTGAGTTGTGTGGGAGATCAATGCGAAGCTTAATGTTGACTTTTCAAATGTAGTGAGCAGAAGGAAAACTCTATCATTCATGCAAGTTGATCAAATAATTGTGGTGGAATCCTTTGTTGCATTGAGATTGTAGTTTGTCTATAGCAAGTCTTCTTTGTCTTTTGTGTATCTATGTGGCAGTGAGCCCTTCAGGTTGTAGCCTTGTGGACAATGAGTCCTTATTTCAAGCAGTGAGCCTTATTTTAGGAAATGAACCTTTTGTAATTGGTTTTGATATTCTGTATAGTGTGAGTTAATCCTCACCATGATTTTTCCCTTATTGGGTTTTCCACGTAAATTTGGTGTTACTGTGTTTATGTGTTGGATTTGAGTTTCTTCATAGATGTTTAATGATAAATCATTTAAGAAGTTTCGTGTATTAAATCCAGTGATTTAATTAAAGGTTAAAATCTATGACAACTAATTCACCCCCCCTCTCAATTGTCCTATTCAACAGTTTCCAAGTGCTCCGCTATACTTTTCCATTTTTTTGTTATGATTTATTTGCATTTATAGTTCATTTAGTGAAGTTTTATGCATTATTGAGTTCAATCATTAGATATTTCATTTCATACATTTTTCCAAGCCCTAGCTTGGTGGTGAACCCCTCTTGTAATCTAAAATCATACCCTAGGACTGTCCTATTTCAAGATCTCCTTCTTTCTTTCCATCTTGGGAGTGAGATCTCTAAGGTTTCCTTGAATGAAACTTGAGGGAAATAGGTCTATGTCCCTAAACACCTAGTTTTTTTTCACCTCCCAAGAGGTGGAACACCTATTTCCATTGTTTTAGACATGAAGAAACAAGATCTAAAATAAATAAAGATCAACTTATTCAAATCCTCTCTATAGATGAGCTTGACCTTCAATCTCATTCAATCATTAATCATAATCCTATCTCTATAATTCCATGATGATTCTATTATCCCTTTCCATCCCATCCATGAACCCAAAAGTTAATTTGATCCCATCCATTTTCCAAAAACCTTCACTTCACAATATGAGACACTTGTGTCCCCTAGAAGCATAGATTATTTTCCCCTTATTCATCCAAAAATCATTGTTTGGAACCAACAAGACTTTTTCTCCTTGGAAATATTTAAAAATTATGAAGCTATAGATGAGTTCATGGGACTCTATGATGCTATGCTAACAAATGACCATAAAAATGGTTTTCACATCAAACTTGATGCAACATATCTTGAGGACCAAGTTGAGTTCCTTAGTCATCAAACTCATGTCATGATATTGATAAGAAATATACTTTTTTAATGGAAAAATTAACATATGAAACATATAGATGGTGAAATTCAATCTACTTATCATAAAATAGATAATTACTTTCACAGTTGATCACCTTCCAAGGTCTTGGGGATTGGGTCACAATATTGCCATTTTAATAAGTGGTCAATGAGGATTATTTATTTAAGGGGCCTATGGTTGTCTACTCATACTGGATTGATTCCTAATCTAATCCTACTCTACTAAGAGGCAAAAAAATAGAAAAATATAGAAAAAGAGATTCAATAAAACAAAAAAAATGCTTACACTATTCCCCAAATTCAATTAAATATTTAAGAGATTGTTTAAATTGTAATTCTAAGATCTGTTATTAACATAATCTTTCATATATTTAGTTCTATATTCAAAGGAATTTTTGACAATAATAAGCATCCAATATACCTCTAGTTACCATTTCTCATGCGAAAATTAGAAATAAATCCACAATCTTCATTAAAATGTATTTATCTATTAAACCATTAATGAACAAGATCAAAGTTAAATAACTGCACCACATGCAAGAAAGGAAATTTTGAAGTTGTAGAAATATAAGTTTATATTATTTTCCTTTCCTTGAATGAAATTACAATCTGACAATGCTACACTAGAATTCTAATCTACTTCTTAGAAATAGTCTTCACCTATGCTACTATGTGTACATCACAATTTTTTAATTGAAAAAAAAAGGATAAATAAAATCCTATGTGTGGAACTCCTACTCGATTATTTAACATTTGGACCCTTCAAATGAGTTCATATTTATAATTTAAAGAGAAAATGAACCAAAATTTATTGCCATAATTACATGAAGGACAAGGAGTTTGCCCAGCATGCAAGACACTTCAAAAATATATTTCTATATAAAGTTCTATTTTTCATGCTTTATTGCCACAATTTAGGAAAAATACTAAAAATGACAATATTGAACTTAAGTTGAATGATCACTTTATAACTAGAGTGATGCCTTCTTTTTACAAATAAAGAATAAAAGAATATTGAAGGAACATTCTATTTTTAAATCATCTTACCATGTTTTTTAGGTCCTTGATGTTTCTTGTACTCTTCAAAATCAATCAAATAATGGTTTACTAAATCTTCATCAATCCCATTGACCCATTCTAGTCTAAACTTTGAATCTCAAAAAATCTAGGAAGTTATACTTATGTAACCATATAGTTTTTGAAGGTCGTTCCTTACTATTGTAATCCCCATTTTAATCTCCATACACTGGTCCAAGATGTCTTTATTTTTTCCTAAAGAGATGTTCAAACTATTCTCCATTTTCCTTTTCCATGACTCCTTAGTTACCTCTAGAGTATCCAATTTATGTTTATCTCTTGAGAAGAGATCGTGGCCAATTAAATTCACTAAAAACTTTGTTGAGCTCTCATATAACTACTTTTAGATTTTTAAGATATTTTATATGTATTTGTAGTGTTAAAAAATGCCATCCATAACATTTTCACACTTGTTTAGGTCCTTGTTAAAATTAAGCTTAATGATGCCTTGACTTAGTGTTGTAATGTGTTTAACACACTCACATTAGGTCTTGGGCCCTTGTGAACAAAATAAACTTAATTGTACCTTATTTAGAGTGTTGTAAAGTGTTGTAACACACTTTCACACTTTTCTAGGTTTTTATTAGATAATTGGCTTCTTTATGCTTTAATTGGCCTTATTTTGCATCCACAAGCCTTAATCAATGCATCTTTTTGAGGATAATCCTGAAATAAATCAATATCCAATCATAATTCAAGTGTTTTTAGGTTGTGTGGCCTAAATTTAGCGATCTGGGACTCATACACCACCTTGGGCATATGGGTCCCACCTAGGGTTTTGGGTCTCGATCTAGATTTCACACCTTTCTAAGCATTTTTTAAAATGGTCTCATAATTAATGCCTAATGGGACTCATATGCCACCTTCGGCATATGAGTCCCATGTGGCCCAAAATTAAATTTAATTCAAATTATTAGTAGGATTTTATCCTCCTATATTTGATGTCAGCTTGTAGTGTTGCAATTTTCGGAAATTTGGCATAATCAAGTATAAATACAAGGTTCTTTCACTCATTTTATAGCTAGCAAGTTGAATGAGCATCCTTATAGAAAATTGGAGTTCAAAAGAGCATTCAAGTGTTTACAAGAGCATTCAAGTGTTTACAATAGAATTCAAGAGTCTTCAAGGGCTAATTATCAAGTGATTTAGAGCATTATTCAAGCACCAAGCATCATGTCAAAGTCTTCATGCATCATATTTGTTTTTGAGATAACATTTGTGATGTAGGGTTTCATGATTCAAGCTATCATTTAAGTCAAGATCTATTATATTAAAGCAAGAGTCAATATCTACATCCATTGGAGCCATATCATACATGTTTGTAGCACTTTATTAATAGGGTTTGGTGAGTTGCAAAATTACATTTTGTTCATTCATCATTCCTTCATCCTATTTCGTTTTATTTAAAGGTTTGATTACCAAAACAAGGTTTGACCAAGGAAAACCCCTTTCTACTAACAAAACAACATTTTTCCCTCTCTTTATTGTGTGATTTGTAGATCTAGGTTGAAGACATATTGAAGAGAAATCTTGGAGAAAAAATCATTCAAAGTTGTCAAAGTTGTCATCTTGCATTGAAGATCATTGGAGAACATCTATAGACTGCAAATTGAAGATTCAGATCTAGAAATCAGGTGGAAAGGACAAAGCAGAGATTGAAGAGAAGAATACAAATTTGAATTTCCAAAAAACCCTAACTGGACTGATACACCACTTTTGGCATATGAGTCCTAGTATAGGTCAATTTCTATATTTTTGCAAATCCAGAATCTACATTGCCAGAAACATGTTCTTGCCCAGAAACCCTACTATGGGATGAAATTTCCCAGTCTAGTGTATGAGTCCTAGTCAACATTAAAATCAGTGTTTCTAGCATTTCATATCTTCATGCAGTCCTCTTCAAGTTTCTAGGTGCACACCTTTCATCTCTCAACTTTCTATTCTTTTTTACATGCTTTTCTAGGTCATTTAGTGAAATTTTACATTGCATGAGGTTTAAGCATTTGGACTTGTATTCATTAGTATTTCCAAGCCCTAGCTTGATGGTTAACCCCTCCTTATTCTATAATCAAAGCCTAGGACAACCCTATTGTAAGATATCTTTCTCCTTTGCATATCTTAGATTGAGATCTCTAGGGTTTTCCTTGAATGAGAGAGTATGAAGATTGTTATTCTATCTCCCAAGCATGGAATCAACAAAATTACATCTTTTATTTTGGTTAACCTGCATTTAGAACATATTAATTCTATTTTAGAGTGCATTACCATCCTAGATCTTTCTTTTATTAACATTGCATTAGCGTTTGCATGTGTTAATTGGGATTTTAGGTTTTCTGAATCTTGCATTAGTGAAAGTGCATATAGGTTTCTTTTTTGCATCTCAAATAATTGAAAATCATACAAACTAAAAAGAATAAAAAGCACCTAAAAATTTCTAATTTTTTTGAAAAAAACCCTCACTGGGACTCATACGCCCCTTTGGGAAATTAGTCTTAGTGTGTATTTTAAACTGCATCTTCCATAATTTAAAGCTCTATTTTTGTGCTCCTGTTTGTTAATGATAACTTTTTGTTTTATCTTATAGACATTTTATTTCATTGCATCTAGTTTAAATTGGTTCATCTTTTGCATTTCTTAATTGCATCTAGAGCATTTCATTTCACATTGTTGCATAGTTTAGAATCTAAAATTTACATTACATTTCATCATGGATATGTGCTTTGGTAAACTATGGATGTCCTTGAAGTCCTTAGTGGATGTGTCAAGTTGTGCTTTTGGAAATGACCCTAATGAAATTGAACTTACTTATTCTCACTCAACTTCTAATGCATTTCCTCCTCATGATGTTGACATCATTGGAGAAGATGATCTAGCATGAATAAATTCCTAAATGATTTCCTTAACAACCTTGAAGCTAATGCATCCTTTTATCCATCCATGGAACAAACAAAACCCCCTATAATACCACCACTTGAGATGTTTAGTTATTTACATCCTAAGATTGAAACAAAGGTTGAACCTAGGTTCCCTACAATTGGTGAACCTAGCTCCTCTAGTCAAGAAAACATTCAACCATTTTATGTTAACAAAGTGACAAACACTCCCATCAACCTAGAAGAGACATATGGAAAAGGATTCATTATCTTGAGTAAACAAGGCTGTGATACAATAAGTGAACATGTAATTCATCAACTCTTAGAGAAAATTCCAATCGAAGTTGCAAAAGGGTTAGGTTATCAAGATCCTCCAAATATAAGTGTCCTCCCTCAAGAACAATTGATACCTCAAAAAGATGATAACAATGACAAGTAGATCCTTGAACTGCCTGCCCTAATCCCAACTAGAGAAATTGGTGAATCTAGCAAGCAGAGAAGCCCTTAAAAATTAAAGAAATTAAAATACCCTTTTCCGCCACCTGAAACTGAAAGAAAATTAAAAATAATTCTAAACCAAGGACTTATACTATTTCCACCCATGAAAGAAAAGATAAGAATATATCCTAAAGATGCAAATGTTCTACACTGTCGATACCATAGAACTCTTGGACATAGTGAATAATAGGGGAATGGGTGATTTATGGCCTAGGTTATATATAACACCACTCGTCTCCTATTATCATTCAAATATTCCCTAGGATCCCAAATTGGATTGACTATCAACACAAAGGTGAGTCAATTCTCAACAAGGAAGACCTAGGGGAGGGTTCTCTAGGCTTCGAAGGGTCACCACCAAGCAAAAGCTTGGAAAATAAAACTTAACATTCAACTAACAAAACCTAGTAATGCAAGCCAAATAATGAGTGGGAATGACAAAAATAAGTAATAGCAAGTTAGGATGTATGTACCTGGGAAGCCTAGAAATGTGATAAGGATTCTGGAAATGCAAAAAAATTGTCAAAATACGCAAGGGAGGACTAAGACGCCCTTACTATTTTCTTACTCCCGCTGTTGTTTTTTCAAGGGAAATGTAGAATCTTCGGATGTCGAAACAGAATCTGAAAGAATCTCTGCAAAATACCCTCCAGAGGACAAAGATTCCCTTAATGTTGTCTTAGTCCCTTCTTGAATTTTTGAAATCTCTAAATCTGATCTTGAGGCTCAATGTCTACACTTCCTTCTGTTGCAAAAGTGAAGAAAGGAATGAAGGTATTGTCATTGATGTCAACTGGTCAACTAGTTATCTACTAGTTGTTGTTGGCTATATATGCTGAGGATATTGAGAAAATTGTATTAAAGAAAGTTTACAGGTATTCAATTGTTGCTCTGGGTAATGATCCAATATTTTCCCCTATGTTCGTGTGGTTCATATATGTTGGTCATGGTTGTTGAGGTTGCCATATCCATATTTTTGGTTGTTGGTTTGTTGTGAAGTTCAAGTTGTGTTCACTAGTTGTGAACTATGTTTTCTTGTGTTTTGGTTGAGGTCTAGGAGAAAAGTTGCTAGTTCAGATTTCTCTTTTTTCTAGAGTTGTGTTTCCCTGACTGCATTGAAGATATTTTTATTTTTTGGATGTTTTGAGCTTAATTTTTTTGTGTTTTACATTGGTTTGGATGACCTTGTGTTAAGCACTATCTTCAAAGTTTATGAACTGTGTTGGATCTATTTTGGGTCCCTATGAAGCGTGTGTTTGGGTCTCCCTCATTTTAATTCCACCCTAGGAAGTTTTGGCGTCGACCTAATTTTAATTTGAAGTTGGATGGCCGACTTTGGATCTTTTTCAAGGTTGGAGATATTATAAATATAGGATGAGCTAGTAATGAAAAATATACAAGAGGAAATAAGGAAGATAAGTGAAAGAGTAGACACAACATTGATGCTATTCAAAAAGTGTGTGTGTGAGTTGTGTGTGGAAAATATGTGTGAAGCTTAATGCTGAGTTTTTGAATGCAGTGAGCAGAAGGCGAACTCTATCATTCATGCAAGTTGATCAAGTGACTATGGTGGAATCCTTTGTTGCATTGGGATTGTAGTATCTTTGTAATAAGTATTCTTGGTCTTCTTTGTATCTTTGGGGTAGTGAGACCTCTGGGTTGTAGCCTTGTTGGATAGTGAGTCCTTGTTCCAGACAATGAGTCCTTATTTCATAAAGTGAGCCTTATCTTAGGCAGTGAGCCTTTTGTAATCAGTTTTGATATTCTCTATAGTGTGAGTTAATTCTCATTGTGGTTTTTCCCTAATTGGGTTTTCCACATAAATCTGGTGTTATTTGTGTTTGTGTTGGATTTGAGTTTCTGCATTAGCATTTGATGATTAATCATTTAAGCAATTGTAAGTATTAGTTATGGTAATTGAATTAAAGGTTAAAATATGTGACAAATAATTCACTCCCCCCCCACTCAATTGTCCTATTCAACAATTGGTATCATATCATGGTTCCTTGGTGAAGAGCTTAACCGCTTGAGGAAGGTCTGGGATGCCTAGAAAAATGGCCTTTGATTATTCGAGGTTTGATGGAACTAATTATGGTATCCAAAAAGTATTGATGGAAGAATATATAGAGTATTGTGGATATGATGTGGAGAAATCTTACAAGAATCCTTACACTCGTCATGCTAATGGTTTGAGTACACTTGAAGAGATCAAAGTACATGAAGTGAACAATAAGGCAAAGTTCATCTTGAAGAATAGTCTACTACATTCTAAGTTGATTAAGGTTCAAAATTTGAAGATAGCTAAGGAAGTATAGAATGCTTTAGAAAGAGTACATGATGGTGATAAAAGAGTTAAAGAGGTGAAGTTGCAGAATTTGGAAACACAATTTGATCTTATACATATTTCCAAAGATAAAAATGTTAAAGTTTATGTACAAATATTGGATGAGGTAGTGGTTGGAATGCAATCACTTGGTGAGCTACTATAGATGAAATCAGGATTGTAAAGAAGATTCTCAAAACTCTTCCTGATGTTTACAGTGAGAAGGTGAGTGCTATTGAGCAGACTATAGATTATAAGACTTGTACTAAGGATCCATTGTTAGGATTATTGACATCTTATGAGATGAGGAAGCCAAGTCTAAGAAATGGAGGAAAATCAAAGACAGCCTTTAAAGCTACAAAAGTTGAAGATCCAAAAGAAGAGAACTTTGATGAAATAGAAGCTAACTTTGTAAGAAGAATGTAGAAAGGATCTAGTAAGTATGAAGGTAATTTTCCCTTTAAATGCTTTAGTTGTGGAGAAATAGGTCATTATGTTCCAAAGTGTCCAAAAAGAGATAAAAGAAATAAACAAAGATATGAGAAAGAAAATAAAGGAAAGAAGATTAACAGAGCTTACTATGTGAATGAGAATGCTAGTATTTCTGATGAAGATTCAGAATATTAAGATCCAAATGACAATGAATGCTTGTTCTTGGTGATTAAGGATGAACCAACTTCTACTAATTCAAAAAAAAAGGTAAAGGAAATTCCTTCGAAGAAGGAGGAGAAAAATGAGGGTACAATTATCTCTTGCCTACATGCTAAACAAGAAAAAAAAATTTGATTAGTTGATAGGGGTTGTCCACATCACATGACTAGTGATAAGAGTAAGTTTTTTAAACTTGAGAAATATGATGAAGGATTGGTTATGTTTGGAGATGATACTGGTGCTAAAATTTGTGGGATTGACGATGTTTACTATGTTAAGGGTTTAAGGCATAATTTGTTAAGTGTTGGTCAGATGTGCAAAAAATGATATGATCTTGTGTTTGAGGATGAGAAATGTGAGATCTAGAAAGGATCCAAAACATTGATTGCTATAGGAAAGAAATCTGAAAGGAATATCTATCAACTTAAGGGTGTTGATGGACGATGCTTTATGACTTAGATAAATGATAGTTGTTTATGGCATAGGAGAATGTATCACATGAATTTTGATAACTTGGCAAGGATTAGTGCTATTCATGCCATGAGATATTTACCATGAATTACAAAGCCTGCTAATGCTATTTGTAGGAATTTTTTAGTTTGGGAAGCAAGCAAGAAATCATTACAGATCAAAGGAACAATCTAATAATAGGCTACTAGATTTAGTTCATATAGATCTTTGTGTCCTATGAGAGTGTGAAGTCTACTTGGTGAAAGGTACTTTATGCTTTTAATTGATGATTATTCTAGATATACATGGGTTACATTTCTTAGAGAGAAATTAGATGCATTAGATAGATTCAAGGCATTCAAGGTAATGGTTGAAAATGAAGTGAATTTGAAGATAAAATTCTTAACATCTGACATGTTGATGTTAGAAGCAGCATCAGGCTTCTACTTCTAGCCCACGAATGAAGGAAATTTAAATTATAGCCTATTGGCTATTTAAATTACAAGTCGTATCTTTATGAAGATGCATGTTTTATATTAAATGATATTTAATTATTATAAAGGTGTGAATTCATGAAGAGATGTGATCTTTGCTAAGGCTGACCTCATGCATTTTGTGGACGTGATTTTATGAAGGTTCACATTCTTTTGATGACCGACTTTATCTTATAAGTTGTGATCTTTGGTGAAGGCCGACATGAAGTGTTAAAGGGTCACGTCCTCTCCTTCATCTTGTATATATATTTGATGGTTGTATCTCATTCATTCATTAAATTCATTGTTCACATAGTTCGATATTCTCAAGTGCGAATAAGGAGAAGTGCAGATCAATATAATTGAAGGAGGTTGAATTTTTATCAGCAAGTTGCATGTTATTGATACTGTGTTTACATCCATTTGTGGTGTTCATTCTTGGCCTTCATATCGGCCTCTTTGTAAAGGAGAAATTTTGTTGACATTCAATATATAAGTGATATTTTTGTTGGGTTTTTCTCCCTCAAGTGGAGGGTTTTCCCAAGGTATATGCTATGTTCTTGTATGATTTTGAATTAAATTTTGTCTATCTAATCTGATCATAAAACTAACATGACAAAGGTGGAAAATTCACCTCCCATGAGTTCAATATGTTTTGTGAAGTGCATGGAATAAAGAGATAGTTATCTGCTCTGAGAACTCCTCAATAGAATGGAGTTGTTGAAAGGAAAAATAGAATAGTTCAAGAGGTTGCTAGATCAATGATCATTGAAGCCAGATTATTGAAAGTTTACTAGAAAGAAGCTATTCATACTATTTTTTATGTTTTCAATCAAGTTCAAGCAAGAGAAAAAATTGCAAAGACTCCCTATGAGCTATGGCATGAAATAATTCCTATAGTTAAACGTTTCAAGGTACTCAAAAGAAAATGCTATATCAGAAGAGATGAGAAAAATTTGGGTAAGTTAAATGCAAGAAGTGATGAAGGAATGTTTCTTGGATACTCTACTAAAAGAAAAGAAGCATACCGATGTTTAAATAAAAGAATAAGAAAGATTGTAGAGAGCTCGAATGTGAAGGTTGGTGAGACAATAAAGAATTCTATTGATATTGATGGATATGTGTCTGATGAACATGATTGTTTAAGAATAGAAGAAATTATAGAAGAATAGGATAACTTAGATGACTAGCAGAAGCAAGATGAAAAAATGAAATAGAAGAAGATGCTCTGGTTATGTCCCCTACAACACTGAACTATGTACAGAGGAATCATTTAGAAAATCAAATTATTGGAGACAAGACAAAAGGTGTGTTAACTGGAAGCAAAGCTGTTGCTGAAGTAAATTTGTGTTTATTCTCTGAGATTGAGTTGAAGCCAGTAAGTGAAGCCTATAAAGATGAACATTGGAAGGAAGCAATGAAAGAATAATTGAAGAATCTGACTTGGGAATTGGTCCCAAGATCGATAGATAAAAATATCCAATGCAATGCTAGAGGAGGAAAACTTAACCACTCAATCTCATTTACTAAAACTCAAATCAAATTATGTCCTTGTAACTAGGACTCATTCCTCTTCACAAAACTCTCAACCACAACTATCAATTTGAGGAATAAAGCACAAAATCCCTTGAATAATTCTCAAAACACTTTAAGCATATCAAAATAACTGACCCATACCTTTCCATCAACATAAACAATTCAATTTATGATTTTACAAAGTTGACTGTCCTAAACATCAATTAGGCCCTTTTAGGCCACATAAGCAACCAACTCCAAATTGCCAAACCCATTCTTCCTTCCTAAAACCATAAGCATGTGTAAATAATCCTGAACAATCATTTTAGACCTTTACCCAATCATACTTCATAATATTTTACCAAACCCTCAGACTGAAACTTCATCTTAGACTCCAAGACATGACTATGACATCTCTGTACAAACAAAACAGTTTATAAAGATGGACTCAAAACTTATCAATCCACTAGTACCAATCATCAAATAGGCTCAAATACATCTTGAAAACTTTTTAGAACAAAAACCAACCATGAAGAATCCAATCACCACATTCTAAACCCATAAAACAACACTGTATACTAGTTTTACCAGTTTTTTACAACTCTAACAAACCTAGGGCTTTGTTGAATCAGCCTAAAATATTCTTCCCACATTCTACACTCTTAAAATATTTTAAAATACTCTTCAAAAATTCTTTTTACCAAATTTGAGGAGATTACAATGATGGAATTAAGAGAAACACAATTTTTATTATACTCTGCATACCCTATACCAAGGTTTTACCCACCATGACAAATTTTCTCATAACTTTCTTAAAACAAAACGGTTTTAAATAAAATCAAAAGCATCTTAAAGAGTATTCATAGGGGTTCAATACAAAATGGAGGGGGATTGGATTCCACACAAATTATGGCCATACAATGGCCTACAAACCAAAAAAATATAAAAAATTAACTGAAATTAGTATTTTTTTATTGAATTTTCAACTATACATTCATTTTCCCAACCTTCCTGAAAGTGTTTGAGGCTTCAAAGTTCTTTTATAAAGCAAATAAAATGACCCAATCTAACTATCCAACTACTTGACTCTTGGTATTCCACCTTTTGGCCTTTTTTTGCATTTTCCATAATATTGCTTGGTAACATTTTGTCAAATTTTACATTATGTATCAAATGACACCAAAATGATTAACTAAGGCCTAAAACATACTCAAAATGATCAGCTGGACCTTATTAAAACATTATTTCAACATTTTTAACTTAAAACTTGAAGTTTCCTCCTTGAGGCATGCTCATGCAAGGGTGCACCTGCACCAATATCATTGGATCAAAATGGGTATTCATACATAAGTTGAATGAGAATAGAGAAGTTGTCATAAAAAAAGTGAGGCTTGTGTGTAAGGGTTACTCACAAGTAGAAGGCATAGATTTTTAGGAAAAAGTTTCCCCCATAGCAAGAATGGATGCTATAAGGATGTTCTTGGAATTAGTTGCTCATAAAGATTTCAAAGTCTATCAGTTAACAAATCAATTGGATATGGTGTGCGGATTGAAGAAATATTTATATGGATTGAAGCAAGCTCCTAGAGCTTGGTATGCAAGGTTAGACAGGTATTTGATTCATCAAGGATTTAACAAAGGTACAACAGACAATAATTTGTACTTTAAGATTGAAAATGACAAAATCTTGATTGTAGTTGTATATATTGATGACATTATCTTTGAAGGAAATGAAAAGATGTGCAAGATGTTTGTAGAAGAGATGCATAAAGAAATTGAAATGTCTATGTTCGGGGAGATGAATTTATTTTTTGGGTTATAGATTAATCAAACAAAGAAAGGAATTTTCATTTCACAGTCTAAGTATGTGAGAGAGATGTTGAATAAGTTTGGTATGGATGGTTCCAAACTAGTATGTACTCCTATGGTGACTGGTTCAAATTGGGTAAAGATGTTGATTCACCTAAGGCTAATCAAAGAAAGTATAGATCTATGATTGGTGGATTACTATATTTGACTGCTACTAGACCAACTATTATGCATGTGGTCTATCTTGTGGCTAGATTTCAAGAAGATCTGAAGGCAACACATGTTGTTTCTATTAAAAGAATATTCAGATATATGAATGGCACTCTAGATTATGGATTGTGGTATCCTAAAGATACAGAATTTACAGGGTATGTGCAGGATCATGATGGGCCAAAAAGTGGCAATATGATGGGTATGTGGTTGATGACCTTTTTTACCCAAAATTGATGAAACAAAAAGGGTTTTTAAAGGAGATTCTCAACTTTCCACCAATATAAATTATTCTTTACTTTGAATTTAATAATTAATTATTATTCATTTTCTATTTGAATTACAACTAAAGTCTTGATTGATAGGCTGATTGAAAACATCTATAACTTTCAAATGGTATCATATTTTTGAATCCAAAACATGCCATATTCTATGCTTCACATACTATAAGATTAAAAAAAAAAATTGAATTTCATGAAGTTTGGACCAAGTTAAGGTGGTCGACGATTTTTATATTTTTTAAAATTTGTAATTAAAAATTCATAATTAATTATTACTTGGAAAAAAATTACAAAAAAATATGCATCACATCCGGACATGAGTCCTCTACTTATATCTAAAATATTATAAAAAAATATTATCATTTTATTGTGGTTAGGGTGGTCGACACACCTACTTATTTTTTCCCAAATTTAAGTACTCGCATTGAAATTTCAAATTTTCACCATTTGAATAGATTTTTATTTTTTAAACAAACCTAGTAGTTTATAAACTAAATTTAATTTTCTACAGATTCTATTCTTACATGTTTTTAAATAATATATATAACTTATTCAAATTTTTATGTCAAGTTTCCTAACTCTGATTTTTTTGAAATTTTTGCCACTTAAGGGCCTATTTTTTCCATGATGATCCCACATACCCTACACTTAGTGCCTACATAGATGTAGATTGGGCTAGATGTGTCGATGAAAAAAGAGTACAAGTGGTTCATTCTTTCTTGGATGTAGATTGGTGGCATTATTGAGTAAGAAGCAAGATTGAGTCTCTTTGTCTACTACTGAAGCTAAGTATATTACCATTGCATCTTGTTGTACACAAGTTCTATGGATGAAACATACATTGAAATATATCACAGTGGTATATGATGATCCCATTTCTATCTTCTATGATAATACAAGTACAATTAAAATTTTGACACTTGGAGAAAACTACAAACTAAAAATGTGCAACAACACTTATTGACTTAAAGAAACCTATCCTAACCTACACTAACCAGGAACAAGACTTACTCAAACAAATCCATTGATTGGTTCTTTGAAATAGCATCCTGTTTCACAAGTTTGCAATCCTTCACATGCTTATGAGAAGCCAAGAGGAGGTGGAGAAATAAAAAAAATTGACCAAATACTGTAACAACACTTGGAGAATAAAAATACATCACTTACCTCTTCATGTTGGTCATGCAAACTGCTATTTTGAAATGGATAAGTAGGTTTAATGCTTTCATCTTCAACTACAGCTTCATGCTTGGGTGCAAGCATGACTTTTGATGTTTTCTTGGCCTCCATCCTAACTAAATTCCTGATAGGAAATCCTCTTGAAAGGATGGACTTTGAGCTCTCCTTGTTGGTCTCTTGATTATGCACTGCTTCTTCATCATATTAATTATTAAAAAAGACCACTTCTTGTGACTATTTTAGAAAAAAAATAGAGACTTCTTCCTTATGTTCTTGCTGCTCATGATTTTCTTCTTCAATAAGTGTTAGCTTGTCATATAAGCTTGAAAAAATCACCTATATATCGTCCCAAAATAAGTCTTCATCAAACTCTTCCTTATTTTTCAATATAGAAGTATTGATTGTGAGTTCATAGAAACTTTGACCAGCAACCTTATGTGTATCAACTTCTCTATCTTGCAAAAAAAGGTTATCATTATCCTCCTCATGGACCAACATCTTCTTATGCTCATTATCATCCTCTATTTTCTCCAAGACTTGTGATGAAATTGGAATTTTTACGCTACCTTCTTCTTTCTCAATGAAAGAAGGAAGTTTGTTAAATAAGAATTTCAAATCCTCATTTTCACCACCTCTTTCTTACTTTCTATCTTGTTGTCCAAACTAATTTTTCAACATAGGCATTGACATATTTTTCTCATCTTCAACAACAAAAAAAGGAAATTCATCAAATAATTCAGTGAGAGCTCCATTCTTTATACCTCTTTCTTGTCCTTCAACTTGTTGTCTTAGTTGATCATGTTCATCATCCCTTCGCAACAAGTTTGATTTTTCATTTTGTGTATCATGTTCAAGGGTGTGAACAACAAGAAACTATTCTTATTCTTCCCTAAAAACCTCCTCTTCTTGTTCACTAAACCAGCTATCTTGGTAGACAATGAGACCATCTTTGAAAAGGTGAATGGTGATAGGACAAGAAGGATAACCTAGCAAAGAATCTTGGGAAGTTTGATGGGTCCTTGGAACTATAATAGGCTCTTTAGAAGACTATTCTTGAGGAACAAAGGGTTGAACTTGCATACCCATAGTTTCTTGTAAAGGATGAAGACTCCTAAAACTTGGAATTTTAAACTCAACAAACTTACTTGAAGATTCAAGAGGATTTTCTTGCTTGAAACTTTGAATCTTATAATTGGGAAGCTCTTCTCTCATAGGTTGATTTGGAATCCAATTAGCTTATTGGTATTCCAACCTTTACACTTGAGCAATCAAAAGATTCATCTACTATTGTTTGGCAGCAACCACATTTGCACAATATTCTTCATATTTCTCTCTTTGATAATCTAACTCTTGTTGGTGTTGGTAGGCTTGATAAGCCAACTCTTCTTGTTACAAGTTGTACTCCTGATCCCTTTCAATTTCATTGAATTTTCTTTGAAGGTCTAACATTATATCCTTGACACTCAAATTACCATCTTTTTGAGGTTGTTTGCGAGGATAACTATGTTGGTTGGAAACCAAAAGGTTTTCTTAGGGTTGAGTTTGGACATATGAAGGCTTCCATGAGGCTTGAGTAGGGGTGGGTGTGTGGAAAGCATGATGAGAATGTTGATAACCTATTGTTAATGGGGTATTTGGGACAAAGCTAGTAGTATGTTCTATTGGGTATGGTTGATAGGAAGTGATATAAGAATGTTTTTCATGGAATGGAGGGTGATGAAAGAAATATTCATGAAATGAATACATTATGTAGCATTTAAAAGAGCTCGAAACTCATTGAAATATGCTTAAAATCAATTAAACAAAGAGTAATTTTCCAATAAAACTTGAGCACATACCAGAACTTAGTCATCTAAAACTAGTTGATTTGACTTGGAGTCGCCAAGTGTGTGAATATTTTTCCTCCAAAGGTAGAATTTATTGACATACACACCAAATATTAGCAATGAAAGGATAATTTTTTAACTGAGGTAGCTCAAATAGTCCCATTGAGCATGCCAAAAATTGTTGTCACAAAACTATGCACCCTCGCTAAGTTGATAAAATCGCTCAACCAACTTGTGAAACATGGGATGGCATCCTTGAGTGTGGAATCAAATATTGGAGATCAACCTCCAGAGAGTGTCAGTTCTATCAAGGCTTGACCTAGTCTAACCTATGCTATTGTTGATTGCAGAGAAAAGGGTGAAATGAAACATGAAATTGAAACCTAAGACTAAGATTGTGATGCACCAAATTGATTTCAAACCTATACTGTTGTTTTGGAAACAAAAAATGATCAAATGAACAAGATAAAATTATGCACAAATTTGGTCTTCTATCATATTTATGCATTATCACTTTATAGGAAAGTTGATATTCAATAGTCTCAAGAGGAAATCACATGCTTTTCAAAGTCAAGAGTTGTATAAATAGGAAGCATAACCTATAACTTGCATAAAGGTGTATTGAAGTGATACATGCAATTAAGGACTTATTAAAACATCATGAAACCATATCAATCACTTCCTTTTTGCACATAAGATACAAATTAAAAAAGAAAAATGCTTGTTTTTATTTATCAAAAGAAGTTCCATACAACACTTACAAGTATAAAAAGTGAGTTTCATTACTACTCTAGCTTAAAAAACTCAAGAAAAGTTACAATAAAAAAACTAGAGAGGAAAAACTAGTTTAAAACTACCCTTAGGCTTGCCTTATATGTTGTTCAACAATTGATACAAATTAGGAACATTTGTTAAAGAAAGGAAAAGTTTTCGCTCCATCTTGTTGGTTCAAACTCGTTTGGTCGTGAAATGATGAAAAAGTGGTTAGGGAAATGTTAGCATATGGTTTAGTACATAGAGCATACCCACACACACCTTTCCAATTTCATTCAAGGGTAACCCTTGAGATCTCTTTGCAATGGAGAAAGAGATCTTGCTAAGGGCTGCCCTAGGGGGATAAAGATGATCTATTAAAGGGTTCACCACCAAGTTTAAACTTGGAAAAGATAATGAAATGCACAATGAAATGTAAATCCCTAATTGAATGCATAACAACACTAAATGACCTAGAAAATGCTTGAAACAACACAAAAAATGATAAAATTGAAAGTCTGCACCTGAAAACTTGTTGAGGCTTGAATGGAGGTTGGAAATGCTACTGATCCTAAAATTTTGACCTACTGGGACTCATTTTCCATTATGGGTGAATCTTTCCAAGATTTGGATTTCTACACAAAATAGGTTTCAGACAAATGGGTATCCAAATATAAAAAAATCTCTAAAAAACACCCATAGTGGGACTCATTCACCACTTGTGGTGAATGAGTCCAGTTTGGACTTTTTGGAACTTCAAAGTTTTGATCAACACCTCTCAATCTACTCTTTATGTTCCTCTGTGTTTCTAGATTTGAAACCTTGATTTTGAGGCTATAGGTGACCTTTTTGTGAATATTATGACCTTGAAAACAAGGGGAAACTCCAACAAGCTTGCAACCTAATCCTCAATGATCTTCAATTCTTTAAAGCACTTAAATCTATAATTACATAAAGAGAGAGAGAGAGAGAGAGAGAGAGAGAGAGAGAAAACATGTTTATTTTTAGGGAATAGAGGTTTTCCTTGGTCAAACCCCTTTTTGGTAATTAAACCAAATGATGAAATAAGATGATGAAGCATGGACGTGAAATAATGAAATTAGAACCTTGCCATGATGATGGATCTTGAATTGCTGCAACAATTGATGAAGAATATGTCCTCGAATGCCTTAGAAATTATCTTGAAAGCTATATAGATGACCTTGTGAAGACTTGGAGTGCTTAACTCTTGAGTGCTATACTTGATAATAGGAATGCTTGATGAAATAATTATTTAAGGGCTTGTTTATATAGGAAATCCACTCAAATGACTATTAATTTTATCCCAAAGACCTACATGGAAGAAATTTTAGTTAAAAACCCACTTTTCCCACTTAGGACCTTAAAAATAGGCCAATTGGGACTCATTCACCATCTTGGGAAAATGAGTCCCACGAAGATGGGAATCATTCACCCAAGGTGGTGAATGGGTCCCATGGGAGCTATTTTTAGTCCAAAAGTGTCAGGGAGTCAAAAAATTAAGCTTATATGTTGATCTTGTCAGGTTTTTGATCAAAATAAGCCTTGGGATGCACAATATAGGGTCATAGGGGCCTATTAATGATGATATAAAGTTCATAAATACAAGGGGGCCCAAAATCCAATGTGAAAGTGTAAATAAATACACTTTACAACACTAAATTAAGGAAAAATTGTGTTCATTCAGCTTAGAAGGACCCTAAATCCCATGTGAATGTGTAGAACACATTACAACACTAGATTAGGTCCACTTTATTTACAAGCCTCCTAAATTTAATGTGAAGGTGTAAATAAATACACTTTAGAACATTAAATTAAGGCAAAGTTAAGTTAATTTAGCTTAAAGAGGGCCCAAGACCTAATGCGGATGTGTAAAAAACCTCACAACACTAGATCAAGGAAACATTAAGCCCAATTTATCATGAATTAGTCCCAAATCAAACAAGTAAAAAGGGGACTCTTTTCCGTCATTACAGGTCATCCAAAACTATTTCCCCTAATTTGCAACCCCTAAAAGTGCTCCAAAAGGTATTTAAATGAAGCATAATTGAGGCTCTTGACCTTTTCTACCATCAAGGCTCCTTAAACAGCTCCTATATACCCTCAAAAGGCTCAAAATGAGTCAAAATTACCTCATATATTTTCTCAACTAGTTGCTCAACTCACCAAACTATCCTAGATGCTTCGAATAAGGCAAAACTAACCTCCACCTTTAAAACTGCTCATGAATGGCCATCAATCCTGCTCAAATGATACAACCTCTTATCACATGATTTTAGGACATGTGAGGAATAGGTTGAAATGGTTAGAAATCTCCCAAGGAATGACACATGTTTCACATCTTAAAACTTCCTTATACTTATCTCTAACACTATTTTTTAATGTTATTTACACACTATTATGATTTCCTTATATATAATGTCCCACTACCTTTATGTTCTTTCAATTCATACTTTAATTCCTTCACGACACTTCAACTTAGCTTAATCTTTGTACTCCCTTTACAAAATCATCATAAAGTTTTTTCTTTATAACTATCTTCTTACTAATAGGGATCTATTATTGAGCTGGACTCCTCTTGCACTATCCCCTTTATCTTTAATGATGTTGTTTCCTCTTGATTCTAGACTAACTACTTCTCACCATATTTTATAGACTAATGCAAGTTTTATAACCAAATTCTTTGTGGATTTATTTAACATCTTTCTTATTGTACATAACACCTATCACATCCTCTTTTTGAAAATAACTTATCCTCCATACCTTACTTTAGGTGCTCCTGCAACAAAACTTTTTCCTTTCTCTTATATGCATTGTCCTTCAAAATTGTCCATTAAACCCTTTTTCTGATCACCCTCCTGTGAACTCAATGAGATTTGTCGTATTGACACTATGATTGCTAATGAATCTTTAAAATCTTTACTTTATCTCACCATAGTCATCATGATTATCCTAAGCCTGCCATTAAGTCACTATTGATTCCCATAGTCTCTTAGTATTATTCTATACTCTTGAAAATTGTAAGAGAGGGGGACCAACCACATCAAGTCCGTAGGCCATAGAGAGCCAAGAGCATAAGGCTGCCCTAACTTACCTCACTCTAAAGGGGTGTTTGAAATGAGGGACGAGAATGATGAGGACTGTAATGTTCTTCGATCACTTTATAGACCCTAACTTTAGTTTGGATCAGGCGAGCTAGTTTTTTTGGAGTTAGTTATGTGCCTTAGATAGCTCTATGCCTAAGGACGAAATCACAGTTCTAGGTTTTCAGCGTGACACGCTGGTGTCTCTCAGGTGCATTGGCGTCTGTACAACCAAAAATAGTGAATAAAGTAAAACTACCAAAAATACCTACTGATAGCCTAGCTAGTTCAATCTAGATGGTAAAAAAAATGAGGAAGTATGCAAAATAGGTACTAAAGTGATAAAGTAAATAAACAAGAACTAGGGTGATGAAGAAAATCACACAAAAGTGCATGTTTACCATCCAGCTCCAAATGTACGCCCACCTACACACAAGAAAGAGGGGAAATTGGTTGGAGTTGTATAGGGGCCTGCCTCAATTAGACCCCCTTTTTGGTGTTTCCACCTCCATGGATAGCCAAAGAGCAATGATAGATAAATGTATGATAAAGAAGTATAGAAGGAAGGAATGCAAATAACACTACAAAATAGTAAAGAGCTACTCAAACAAATCGTAAAGGAGTGGAGTGAAATGTTACCACCTCCACCAAGAGATCACTAGCCAATGATGGAGAAATAAATATTGAATAATCATCACAACCTCAACTATGATGAAGGCAGGTGTTGCAAAACCTCAAGCCTCTGTTGCAATGGCTTGCTTCACACTTGCTTTACGGAGTTGGCGGAGTGTTGTTGCTACAGTGGAGTGTTGAGAATGCTAGAAGTGCTAAGAAAATGTGAAGAAGGATGAAGTGAATGCTAGAATATTACAAAAAGAGATTAGTTGAATTGAAAGAATGGAAGAATTTGAAGAAGAAGAGGGAAGAATCTATCATTTTTGGGATCGATTGATAAAAAAAGGATGTTACAAACCATTCCCAATAGAAAGTGTAATTCCTCTTCCAGCTTCAGATGCAGGAATCCATCAAGAACATAAGCGTGTCATGCGGACATCTGTGTGTCGCACACGCGTCCCCGATAAATATTCTTCTACCGACACAATAGAAAGATGCCAAGTGGAAGGAATTCATCCAACTAATGTGTAATTTCACCTTCAGATTTGGTTTTCTAAGGTGATGATGTGTAAAAGGGGAATTTACATAAGGGGTGAAAATTCGCTCCTATACATTTTTCCCCTACTTTAACGAGCATGAATATTGATGAGTGCTTTAGTAAAGTAGATCAAAGAGTGAATAGGGTTAGAAATTTATACTTGAACCATCAAGGAAGTAGACCACAATCTAGTGAGCTCGAAAGTGTAGGTTAGGAAAAGGATTTCATAGCCTTGTAGAACAATGAAGTTGTAGAATGAAAGCATCTTACAAGCCCTCTAACCTACAAGAAGGAAACCCCCAAGATCTCTCACATGAAGGAGGCCCCAAGAAGTAAGTGCCTCATAGACCCACAAACCTGAAAGGAATGTGTCCTCCAAGACCTCTCACATGAAGGAAACCCAAAAAAGGTGCCCTACAGACCCACAAACTTGCAGGGAAGGTATCTCCAAGATCTCTCACATGAAGGAAACCTAAAAGTAAGCGCCTCACAGGCCCGCAGACCTATAAGGAAGGTGTCCTCCAAGATCTCTCACATGAAGGAAACCTAGAAAAGCACCCTAGAAGCCCATAGACCTACAAGGAAGGTTTCCTCCAAGATATCTCACATGAAGCAAACCCAGAAAAAGCACCCTACAAACCCGCAGATTTGCAAGAAAGGTGTCCTCCAAGATCTCTCACATGAATGAAACCCCAGAAAGAGCGCCCTAAAAACCCGCGACCTACAGGGGAGTGACCCCCAAGATCTCTTGCATGGAGGAAGCTCAGAAGAAGCACCATATAGGCCTACAAACCTATAGGGAGGTATCCCCCAAGATCTCTCACATGAAGGAAACCCAAGGAAGGGAGACTCTGCAAAGTTAGGAAGCAGCTTTACAAGCACACCTGAAAAGCAACATGTTTACCGCAGATAAAAAAATGTCGTAAAGCAGCCACATGGGAAAGTAAGTGGACAGTCACATAGAATGTCAATAGATTGGAGAGATTTCAAAGGGCTCCCTTGGGAACCCAATGTGAAAAGAGAAGGGATCCACTCAAGGGACATGCTATTTGAAAGTGTGGAAGAATTTTTTTTTCTCAAATTGATTCAGCATCAAGGAATCCTTTTGAAAGATGTTCACTTCATCAAGGAATTCAAAAGGAAGAAGATGTCCCCTTGTGAGGGGAAGGTCGAAGTTTCTCCCTCCTTGAAGGAAAGGTCTCCAGTTCTTTCTTTGAGAACCCATGATGAAGGAAACAAATTTCGTTAGGGTTTCAAGTTGAGAATGTGATTCTTTGAAAAGTTTGTGAAGATTCTTGAGAAAAGATTCATTGGCAATGAATACATTTTCTAAAAATTAGAGTTTCATATAAATGGCGTTGTCACACATGAAAGAGAAAACTCAAGAAAAGAAGAGAGAAAGATAAGAAAAGAGTGAAAGAGAAAAAATAAGATAACAAATAAGAGACACAGGGGTGATCTGATATTTCAAGATTAGAGTTGCTCATAAATATATATAAGTATAATAATAGTATATAAAATGAACTGTCATCAACCCCCTACTATATCAGACCATGTGAAGAATGCATGAGAACACAAAGTAAAAATAAAAAATTGGGTCAACATGGAAGGGAAGCCTAAATGCCCCCAATGCTTTACATCATCCCCAATTTACCAAAAGTCAATCACAAAAATGGAAGAATGATGATACAAATAGAAAAAGGTTTATGACACAAAAACCACTTCCGTATCCAAGCACCAACAAGGGTGATAAGGGTCATCTAGGAACACATAGCACAATCACGGGCGAACACATCACAACACACACACATCTAATCTAAAGATAAAGAAGAGGCCTCCCCCTAAAACTGATTGACTAAGAGGTCATCCACTTCCCACTCCAGATCATCCAAGGGGGGAGGAGGATGAGTCTACAGTGATGGGATGTTAAGAGGAGGAGCTTTTGACCCTACTGCAACAAGGGCTAAGGAAGAAGGCCCCTCAAGGTCTCTTCCACTAGGCTCTTGTGGAGCTACATTCAATGATTTTGTGAAAATTGCTGACAAAGGCTGGAACTTCATCCATAGAGTTCAACATGCACTTCATGGGAGTGCCATGTTGTAACTCAATGGATGGGGAAAGTTGTGCATGAGGTTCACTACTAGGCTCACCAAGTGACTTGGGAGTGGTGATGAACTCAAGAGAAGTCGAGACTAGTTACATTACTAAAATAGAAAAAGTCAGTGTGGGACCACCTTTCGGAGAAGGTGGGATCCTCTTATGTCTTCCACTGTTGGAAGGACCACCCTCCACCTTCTACTTCATCGGGGGATGTGAACTCCCCACAAATGAGGGAAGAGGTGTAGAGGAATAGGAGGAGGAGAAAACTACAATAGATACCACCAAATTTTTTGGCATATCTACAAGTTTTGGGAAAGGAGGGACATCTTGAAGGGACATCAACAAGGGTGGCTCCATCGAAGGAGTGATGAACACCTGCACCTTTTTGGGGTCAAGTGCACTCATACTCATAGCGGAAGTTTAAAGTGAGACTGAACTAGATTGAACAGAAGCAAAGGGGAGGAAAGAGGAGGATGTGATAGGAGGTCCTAAAATAGGGGTGGTGGACTCCTCTTCCTTCCTCTATAAGGTGGCTTGCTCAGCTGCAAGAGCCTTTCATCAGAACTTGTGCTCATGTGCAAGGAAGTTTCTACGACTCTTCGAGCTAGAGACTAGAGGTTGCAAAGGACTAGAAGGCTCCTGCTCAGCCATGGGAGTTTCTGCCACAACTTTTTCTAGTGGAGGGACAAGCTCCTAAATGGGAACAGGAGGAGTAGGTTGAGAAGCAATGGGGGGAGTCGACTCTAACACCTTGGTAGTGGGCCTCTTCCCGTTTATTGCCTCAGGAGCAGAAGTGGTAGGAGGCCATGGAGGCCAAGACATAGAAGATTCCCCATGGGGACCTTTCTTCCTACTATACCGAATGGGCCTAAGCTCCGTAGGAAAAATAGGAAGCTCAAACATGGGACGCATGGACTTTCACTAGGTGGACACCACGAGATTATCTCACAGATGTGGAATAGAATCTAATGGTGAAATAGTAGGGTGAGAAGGAGTGTTAGACTAAATAGCAGAAGAGGAAGAAGGAGGATCTCGCAACCACTTCACTTCACCTCTTCTATGTGCCTTGGTGGCATCACTATAAGCTTTTAAGCAAGCCCTATGTGAGACAACATACGGTGATGGAGGGTATCTCACTCTTGGCATTAAACGCCCTCTCTTGTAATTTTGATAAGTTTGATACAATAGGTCCTTCCTAGGTGGAAGAGGACCAACGGGCACAGGCCAAGAGTAATCCAAGGAGTAACTACCACAAGCAACCAATAGTTTATAACCAGTGTCATGAATTACAAGCACAAAACCCTTGTGGACAAATTTTAAACATTTATGCATAATCGAGGGTACTACATTCATGGCTACTAACTAGGGGATACCCAACTTCACTCTAAAGAGTTCAGATCCAAGGATTATGTCAAAACAAAGATTCACATATTTAGGTCCAACCAAAAGCGACAAGACGATACTACCCAAAAGAGGTACAAGAAGTATGTTATGCATGTAGATGGTGCTCACAGGTGCATCATACCCATCTTTATGTAAAAAGTTGATTAGCATGATCTCGTTAGTTATGATGTTTACTTGAGATGTTGGATCAATGAGAACACCTGCTATGATGTTTATGTTGATTCACTCAGGGATGTAGAGAGGAGATGGTTCCCTATTAAAACCCATTGATAGATAGATTGTGAGGTGAAGGTTATGCCAGTACCACTACTCATAGGTTGCGTAGATAGGATAGGTTGATGTAGGAAAGAGGCCATCCCATGCAATAAATGAAACTCTCATAGGGCCTTCCAAAGGTTGCAAGATAGGATAGTGACCCAATTAAGGTTTCATTGCACAACATTTTAATAACCTTCCAACTACGCCTACTAGGGGTCATAGGTCGGGTTGTAAGGCAAAGGCCTCACAACACTCAGACCTACAACACTCATAGAACACAAGGAAAGTAACTTTCATTATCACCAAATGGAACCAAAATGGTTGGGGATGAACCACGTCAAGGCCCTAGGTCATGGAGAGCCAAAAGCGGAAGGCTGCGCTAACTTACCTCACTCTAAAGGGGTGTTTAAAATAAGCGACAAGAATGATGAGGATTGTAATGTCCTTTGATCACTCTGTAGACCCTAACTTTAGTTTGGGCCTAGAGGCGAGCTAGTTATTTTGGAGTCAGTTTTGTGCCTCAAACAACTATCTGTTTGAGGACGGCAACGCAGTTCTAAGACATCAGCATGGTGTGTTCATGTCTCTCAAGTGCACTGGCATCCGTATGACCAAAAAATAGTGAACACAGTAAAAATTCCAAAAATACTTACTAACAGCCTAACTAGTTCAATCTAGATGGTAAAAAAAGAATGAGGAAGTATTGAAAATAGATACTGAAGTGATAAAGTAAATAAGCAATAACTAGGGTGACGAAGATAATCTCACAATAGCTCCTATTCGCCAGCTAGCTCTAAATGCATGTCCACCTACACAAGAAAGAGGGGAAATTTATTGGGGCTGTATAGGGGCCTACCTTAGTTAGACCCCCATTTTGGTGTTTCCACCTCCACAGAAAACCAAATAGCAATGATAGAGAAATGTATGATAAATAAGTATAGAAGGAAGGAATACAAATAATACTACAAAATAGTAAAGAGCTACTCAACCAAATTGTAAAGGAGAGGAGTGAAATGTTACCACCTCCACCAAGAGCTCACTAGCCAATAATGGAGAAAGAAAGCTTGAACAATCACCACAACCTCAACTGCAATGTAGGGAGGTGTTGCAAAACCTCAAGCCCCTGCTGCAATGACTTGCTTCACACTTTCTTTACAGAGTTAACAATGTGTTGTTGCT
Organism: Sequoia sempervirens; assembly: GCA_007258455.2. Taxonomy (NCBI): domain Eukaryota; kingdom Viridiplantae; phylum Streptophyta; class Pinopsida; order Cupressales; family Cupressaceae; genus Sequoia; species Sequoia sempervirens. The sequence goes on along the minus strand of VDFB02379711.1, from coordinate 197,433,919 downwards.
GCAATGGAGTTTTGAGAATGCTAGAAGTGCTAAGAAAATGTGAAGAAGGATGAAGTGAATGCTTGAAGATTGGAAAAAGAGATTATTTGAATGAAGAATGGAAGAATTTGAAGAAGAAGAGGGAATAATCTTCCATTTTTTGGGTCGGTTGATCAAAGAGGGATGTTATAAACCATTCCCAATAGGAAGTGTAATGCCTTTACCAGCTTCAGACATAGGAATCCATCAGGGACATAAGCGCGTCACACGGGCGTCCCTGACAAATATTCTTCTATCGACACAATAGATAGATGCCAAGTGGAAGGAAGTCAGCCAGCTGATGTGGAATTTCACATTCGGATTTGGTTTTCTAAGGTGAGGATGTGTAAAAGGAGAATTTACATTTAAGGGGTGCAAATTCGCTACTATACACAAACATATTAGATTTTGTTCAATTTTCTAGATGTTTACAAATATTTCTATAAATAGCTCATCCAATTTGGTCTCTTAGCTGCATTTGTAAATATCTCATTTGATGCATAAGTTTTGGTATCATCTCATTTCTTAGAAATGACCATCTACTCTAGGCTTCCTAGAAGGCTCCTACTATATCAAGGAAACTTCCAGATCTTTCTATAAAGGTAGTTTTGTCCTTGCAATAACAACATTGGTTGAATGAGAAGCATTTTCAACATCACCTTGTATATATTTTATTGGGAGCTAATTTTTTTCAAAGGAACTTGTCGATGTTATGTTGCAACCCTTTAAAACTGATCCAAAAACTATAGCAAGAATGTCATCCTTAAAAAAAATTGTCAACAGTGTATCCTACCCATTATAAGAGACCATCACTTTAGATCGGAAGTGATCAAACCATAGAAAACAATATGAAATTCATAAATAAAGACAATTGCTTCTAAACCTTTTCACACAAAATTTTTTGATCCATAGAAACCAAACAAGGAGGGAAATTTCTTAGTTGACAAGACTTTATGCACATGTATTTCTCACAAGGATTGTTTTTCTTAACATATTTATGAGTAGGTTGTAACGAGATCCATTCAACTCTTGCTCATTTTTTTTTCCCTTTATGAAACCACTTAGATGTCTATCTTATTTTCAAGACTATAAGGAGACTTTGACTTTTACTTTAGCATTGTCCTTTATAGCTATGTCCTTACCATTTTACTATCTTGGTTCGCCTTTTTTACTAGATGATATATTGTTACAAGTATGCATATTTGGTGTTGTCTTTGATGTCATCAAGCTCATGTGTTATCATTGATTTCAACTAGTGATGGTTGAGAAGTTGTGATGATGCTTTGATTAGTTGCATTATATTGTCATGATCAGTAAGTACTACTTGTGTCAACCTCTAGTTTTCCTTTGATAAGCTTATGTCTATGGATGTTGTTTGGATGAGTTGTCATGTTGTAGTTGGTTTGGTAATGATGAGAAAGTGGTGAAGATGATGAGGATTTTTTTATGGTGCTTGGTTTCCAAGTGCTTTTGAGAAAATTTGAATAAAAGAGGAAATAGTGTGTTGTAGATGTGTTCTGGTTTTTCTCCACATTTCTTGTGTTGAACATCTATTTGTGTGGTTTGGATATGATGATCAAAAGTGTTCACAGGTGCTATATCCAGAGTTTCTTTTCCTATATTTTTGTGCAGAGAATGTTGTGTTCACCTATGTGTGAAATTCGTAGTACAATGGTGTATGCCCAATAAATGGTTTTGCTTTATATTTCTCTATAATTTGTCTTCTAGTCTTGCGGATCTAAGGCTGTTCTTATATTGTTCATATCTATCTTCAGTTGAATTTTTTCATGATCTAGTGCCCCGCAAGTTGATTTATTTAGTTACAGTGTGTGGAAGAGTATCTAGGTGTACAACATGAGTTTTTTATTCAAGTGAAAGTTATTCCAAAGGAATTTCTTGGATTTCATGTTGTTTGTGGAATATTCCAAATTATGTTCAAGTGTTGTGTGTGGTCTATGAGTCATGTTTGGATCATAGGAAGCATGTACTTAAATGTTTGATGGTGTTTACATAGGTTCAGTCGACCTTGGGTGTTTACACTAATTGTGGATTTTCTTCGATGATTGTGGAAGCGTGGTGTGGTGTATATGAGTTAAGATATGGTGTAGTATAATTTCATTCCTTTCCATTGTAGAAATTCTTAGTGCCAACCTAATTTAAATTTACATGGTTGAGATGCATAGCTGACCTTGGAGAATGTTTTCAATGTTGAAGAAGGTATAAATAAGTGTTGTGTTGATAGAGGATTTATAAGTAGAGCGTGTGATGTGAATTGCAGAGTTGTGAAGTGTAGTGCAAGCTTTAATGAGTTAGACTATTGGAAGCAGTGAGTAGAAGGTGTCTACAATCTTCAAAAAGGTTGTGAATGTGTTGATGATGTTGTGGTGGACTTTTCTATTGCATTGAGATAGATTTCTCACTATAACATTCTTGTTTTTTTCTTTTCTATAATCTGATAGTGAGCCCTTCTTTCTTTTGGGAAGTGATCCCTCCGAAAGTGAGAATATTGTATTAAGTGTTGCAATTTCTTTATATTCTGAGCTAATCCTCATTGTGTTTTTTTCCTTCTTGGGTTTTTCAAGTAAATCTAGTGTTCTACTATGCATGGTGTTGATTTGTTTCAAGTTTTTGTTATTTTTTTCATGCTAAATCATTCAAACAAATTAAAGTTTAATTAAGTTGTTGTGGATCTAAATTTTTATGAGGGTTTTGAAGTTTTAATGTACAACTAACCCACCCCTCTCTCAATTGTCTTGTGCATTCAATAATTAGTATCAAAGAAAGGTTCCTTGGAAGAAAGCTTAACCACTTGAGGTAGATATGGGATGGAAAACAAGAGGGATGCTTCTTTCTTTGATGGATTAGATTATGCATTCTAGAATACAAGGATGGAAGGTTTCTTGGTATCTCTCCAATTTGGAGTTTGGAAATTTGTTAAGACTAGATATACTATGCCTACTGGTGGTCTGAGTATTGATGATGAGATCAAGGCCTATGAAAACAATGGTAAAGTAAGGTATGCTCTTTTAAGTGGCTTTTCTAATACTAAAATTGTGAAAGTTATGAATTTAAAATTTTCTAGAGACATTTGGACAAAGTTGGAAAGTATTTATGAAGGAGATAATAAGGTCAAGCAAGCTAAGATGTAGAATCTAAATATTATATTTGAGAACTTGTAGATATCTTAAGATGAAAAAATTACAAGCTACATCCAGAAGGTGGAGGAAGTTGTCAACTCCATCAGAGGTCTTGGTGGAAAACTTAAAGAAGAAGAAGAAGTAGAAAAGTAGGTACTAAGAACTCTTCCTAAATATTATAGTCATAAAGTTTCTGCTATTGAGGAAGCTCAAGATTTAAGAAAATATCCTAGAGATTAGATGTATTGTGTTTTATCTACTTTTGAAATGAGAGAATTTGGTCCAAGTAATGCAAAAGTTGAGACTACTTTTGAGGCTAGAAAATTAGAAAGGACTAAAGAATTAGATCAGGAGGATCTTGATGATGTCGAAGTGAACTTTGCAAGGAAAATGAAAAATGGTACTTGTAAATACAAAGGTAAGTTACCTTTCAAATGTTTCATTTGTGGAAATATAGGTCATTATGCTTCAATATGTCCAAATAGAGCTTTAAATGACAAAAGAAAGGAAAACAAAGGTAAAGGAATTAAAAAAGTTATTATGTTACAAAATATGCTAGTATATCTAATGATTATGGCTATGCAAATGATGAGGATAGTGAATGCTTATTCATGGCTATGATAGTTGAATATAATTTTGCTAAATCTAAGAGATGTGTGAAGGAAAGTGCTCCAAAAGTAGGTCATGATGCTACGGTGACTACTTTTCATGCTATAGAGGAGAAGAACTACTGGATTATTGATAGTGGATGTTCAAATCATATGACTAGTGACAAAAGTAAGTTTTTTAGACTTGAGAAATATGAAGGAGGTCTAGTTAAGTTTGGTGATGATACATCTACTAAGATATGTGGAAAAGGTTCTATTAGTTTTGATGGAAAGCATAATAAAAATGATGTTATTTATGTTAAGGGCTTAAGGAATAACCTCTTAAGTGTTAGAAAAATGTGTAGCAAAGGATATAATCTTATGTTTCAAGGTGATGGATGTGAGATTAGAAAAGACTCCAAAATTGTGGTTGATGCTATAAGAAGGATAGATGGAAATTTTTATCAGCTTAAAAGTGTTTATGGTCATTTCTTTATGACTCAGATTAATGAAATTTGGCTATGGCATAGAAGAATGTGTCACATCAATTTTGATAGCCTAGTGAGGATCAGTTCAGTTCAAGTTGTGAGAGATTTGCCAAAAATTACAAAGCCTATCAATGTTGTCTGTAAGGAATGTCAGATTGGAAAGCAAGCAAGAAGGAGTTTCAAATTCAAAGAACAATCTACTACCTGACTGTTGGATTTGGTGCATATAAACCTTTTTCGTCCTACCAAAGTAAGATTTTTTCAAGGTGATAGGTATTTCATGCTATTGATTGATGATTACTCTAGAATGACTTAGGTTACTTTTCTCAAATAAAAATTAGAAGATCTAGATAAGTTTAAACCATTTAAAATTATGGTTGAGAATGAAATGGACATGAAAATCAAGTGTTTGAGGTTTGATAGAGGTGGAGAATTCACCTCCAATGAGTTTCACAATTTTTTTGATAATCATGGAATAAAGATGCATTTATCTACCCCTTACAAAGTGGAGTGGTTGAAAGAAAGAATAGGACTATTTAGGAAGTTACAAGAACCATGATGAAAGAGGAAAATATACCAGAAGTCTACTGAACAGAAGCAATTAATACTGCTATCTACACACTTAATAGAGTGCAACCAAGAGAAAATAGTGCAAAAACACCCTATGAGTTGTGGTATGGAAGGATCCATATTATCAAATACTTTAGTGTTTGGAATCAAGTTCTATATCAGAAGAGATGAAGAAAACTTAGGAATGTTTGATACAAAATCTAATGAAGGTATCTTCCTTGGATATTCCACAAGAAGATAAGCTTGTCGCTATTACAACAAGAGGTTGGAGAAGATTGTTGAGAGTGAAAACTTGTCAAGGTTGATGAAGACTTACAAAATAATTATGTGGTGATAGATGGATATGAATCAGATGAGTCCTCTTGCAAGGAAAATATTGTAGATTGATGAGGAAGAAGCTCTAGAAAATATCCCTAAGACTCCTAAGTATGTACATAAGAATCATTCAGAAGATCAGATCATTGGAGACAAAAATAAAGGTGTGTTGACAAGAAGAGCTATTATGACTAAAGAATATGTAAATCTATATTTACTTTCTAAAATTAAACCTAAAACAATGATTGAAGCATGCAAGAATGAGTATTGGATCAAGGCTATGGAAGAAGAACTAATGTAGATTGAGAAGAATCAGACTTGGGAACTTTCCCCAACACTAGCAAACAAGAATGTGATTGTAACTAAGTGGTTAATTCAGAACAAACTAAATGAGAATGGATAATTGGTAAGAAACAAAGAAAGTCTTGTGTGTAAAGGCTACTCACAAGTAGAATGAATAGATTTTGAGGAGACATTTGCTATAGTGGAAAGAATGGAAGCTAGAAACACATAAGAATTTCAAATATTATCAAATGGAAGTAAAGTCCACTTTCTTGAATGGTGAGTTCGAAGAAGTGTATATTAAACAACCAAAAGGATTTCAATTATCAGACAAACTGGATATGGTCTATATATTGAAGAAAGCATTGTATGGATTAAGGCAAGCTCTCAAAGTTTGGTATGCAAGGTTGGATAGGTACTTGGTATAGCAAGGATTCAATAAAGGAACCACAGATAGTAATATTTATTTCAAAGTTGAAAATGATCAAATTTTGATTGGGGTTGTGTATGTTGATGATATAATTTTTGGAGGTAATGAAACTATGTGCAAGAAATTTGTAGAAGAGATGCAGAAAGAGTTTGAGATGTCTATGTTTGGGCGGGTGAATTTCTCCCTTGAGATGCAAATCAATCAGATAGAGAAATGAAAATTTATTTCACAGTCATATTATGTCAAGGAAATGTTGAAGAAGATTAGAATGGAAGATTATAAGCTAGTATGTACTCCTATGGTTACTAGTTGCAAGTTGAGCAAGAATGATGAATCCCCTAAGGCTGATTAGAGTAAGTATAGATCAATGATTAGAGGACTGTTATACCTAATTGCTACTAGACTGGATATCATGCATGTAGTTTTTCTTGTAGCTATATTTCAAGAAGATCCCAGAGAGTCATATGTTGCAAAAACAAAGAGGAAATTCATATACTTGAAAGGAACTTTGGAACATGGTTTCTGGTATCCAAAGGATATTGATTTTCCTTCGAGTGCTTTTACAGATGCAAATTGGGCAGGTTTTGTGGATGACAGGAAAAGTCCAAGTGGTGGTGCATTTTTTATTGGATTCATATTGGTGTCTTGTCTATGCAAGAAGCAAGATTCAGTATCGTTATCTACAATAGAGGTAGAATATATTGTAGTAGCATCATGTTGCAAACAGGTGCTATGGATGAAGCAAACCTTCAAGGTTATCAAAGTGGTATATAATGAACCAATTTCTATCTTTTGTGACAATACAGGTGCAATTAACATTTCAAACAATCTAGTGATGCACTCAAGGAAAAAACATATCTCAATCTGGTATCACTTTTTGAAAGAGAAGGTTGTAGAGAATGAAGTGAAGCTTGAGTATGTACCTACAAAGGATCAGGTTGTTGATGGATTCACTAAGGCTCTTCCTAAGGATACTTTTTGGTATCTTTGAGAGAATTTAGGGGCTATTAACCCTCCTTCTTTGAACTAGATGCATAAGGATATGCATCAGTCGAGTGGATTTCAAAATTTCATTCTTTGTCTTAGACTGATGTTGGAGGCTACCTCTCAGAGAGTAGGTTGTGGCATTGTTGATTGTTGCAATCAGGGGGAGTAAGTGTTGGTGCAGGTTGGTGTTATCTTTTTCTAGTTGTTTCAAAGGATATGTGTAGTGGTTACCAGTTGATATAGTTTGTTGTGTGCTCCTAAGGGGGAGTATGCAGAGCAATAAAAAAGGATAATATGTTACAAAGTAGTAGTGAGTAGGTACAAGTGTGACTAATGCCAAAGGGGGGAAGAGAAGAAACTTTGTTTCCCTTTTCCATTGATGTCAAAGGGGGAGAGAAAGTAATGCGAAAAAGGATTAGTTGAGAAATGTAGAGAAGGTATAATGTAAGGGGGAGAAAGAGAAAGAGTTGATATGGAGCAGTATGTTGGTGATCAAAGATGTTATGTTTGTTATTGATGGTTTCTCACATCATGTGTTTCCATCAATGACAAAGGGGGAGATTGTTGCAAGTATGGGTAGGGTATGTGCAAGATCATCATGGGAAAAACAGGCCCTTAAGTGGCAAAAAATTTAGAAAAATCAGAGTTAGGCAACTTGATGTAAAAATTTGAATAATTTATCTATATTATTTCAAAAATATGTAAGAATATAATTTTTAGAAAATTGAATGTAGTTTCTAAACTACTAGGTTTTTTTTTAAATCTATTTGGTGAAATTTTGAAATTTCAATGCAAGAGTACTTAAATTTCGGGAAAAAAAAAAGTAGGTGTTTGTCCTGACCACCCTAGCCATAATAAAATGATTTTTTTATATAATATTTTAGATATAAGTAGAGGACTCATGTCTTGATGTGATGCATATTTTTTGTAATTTTTTCCAAGTAAATAATTAATTATGAATTTTTATTACAACTTTTAAAAATATAAAACTCGTGATGTCCGACCAACGAACTTGGTTAAAACTTCATGAAATTCAACTTTTTTAAAAATCCTATATATGTGAAGCATATACACATTTTCGAAAAAATGTTTGAAAGCTATAGATGTTTTTCAATCTATCAATCAGACTTTAGTAATTCAAATAGAAAATGAATGATAATTATTTATTAAATTCAAAGTAAAGCATAATTTGTATTGGTGGAAAGCTGAGAATCTCCTTTAAAAACCCTTTTTGTTTCATCAATTTTGGGTAAAAAAAGTCATCAGCCACATACCCTACACATACCCATCATATCACCACTTTTTGGCCCATCATGATCCTGCACATACCCGGTAGTTGGTGTTTTCATTGATGTCAACTTGTGATGATTGAGAAGTTGTGATGATGCTTTGATTAGTTGCATTATGTTGTCATCAGTAAGTACTACTTATGTCAACCTCTAGTGTTGCTATGATAAGCTTATGTCTGTGGATGTTGTTTTATTGAGTTATGTTACATCTGGTTTGGTAATGATGAGGAAGTGATGAAGATGATGAGAATGTGTTTCTGGTGATTGGTTTCCAAGTGATTTTGAGAAATTTTTAATAAAAGAGGAAACAGTGTGTTGTAGAGGTGTTTTGGTATACATTTGCGGTGTTTTGGCTTTGCTCCACATTTTTTCTATGTTGAAGATCTATCTGTGTAGTTTGAATATGATGATAAAAGGTTTCATATGTGTTATATCTAGAGTTTCTTGCCCTGGATTGTTCTATAGAGAAAGTTGTGTTCACCAATCTATGAACTGTGCAGTACAATGGTGTCTAGGAGAAATGGTTTTGCTTCACATTTCTCCCCATTTTTTCTTTTGGTCTTATAGATCTAAGGGTGTTCTTATATTGATCATATATATCTCTAGTCAATTTTTTTCATGGTTTGGTGCTCCACAAGTTGATTTCTTGAGTTACAGTGTGTGGAAGAGTATCTGGGTGGACAACATGACTTTGTTCTTTAGGTGAAAGTTGTTGCAAATGAATGTGTTGGATTTCAAGGTGTTTATTGAATATTCCAGATTGTGTTCAAGTGTTGTGTGTGATCCACAAGTCATCTTTAGATAATAGGAAGTGTGTACTTAAATGTTTGATGGTGTTTACACATGTTCGGCCAACCTTGGGTGTTTACACTAATTGTGGATTTGATTCAGTGATTGTGGAAGTGTGGAATGGTGTATATGTATGATTTGGGTCTGAGTTAAGATGTGGTGTGGTTCACTTTCATTCCTTTCCACCACGGGAATGCTTAGTGCTGACCTAATTTGAATTTGCATGGTTAAGGTGCATAGTTGACCTTGGAGAATGTTTTCAAGGTTGAAGAAGGTATAAATAAGTGTTGTGTTGATGGAGGATTTGTAAGTATATTTTGTGATGTGAATTGTAGAGTTGTGAAGTGAAAATTTGTGAAGTGTAGTGTGAGCTTTAGTGAGTTAGACTATTGGAAGCGGTGAGCAAAAGGTGTCTACAATCTTCAAAAAGATTGCAAATGTGTTGATGAAGTTGTGGTGGAATTTTTTATTGCATTGAGATGGATTTATCACTGCAACATTATTCTTTTATTCTTTTTTGTAATCTAGTAGTGAGCCATTCTTTCTTTTAGGTAGTGATCCCTTTAGAAGTGAGCCTATTATATTTAGTGTTGCAATTACTTTATACTGTGAGCTAATCCTCACTGTGGTTTTTCCCTTCTTGGGTTCTCCACATAAATCTAGTGTTCTATTATGCATGGTGTTGATGTGTTTCAAGTTTTTTTATTTGTGTTCATGCTAAATCATTCAAACAAATTAAAGGTTAATTAAGTTGTTGTGGATCTAAATGTTTATGAGGGTTTTGAAGTTTTAATGTACAACCGATTCACCCTTCCCCTCTGATTTATCTTGTGCAATCAACATATTTATGGGAATGACTTCTTGCAACCTGACTAGAATGCTCACTTCTAAAAGACACTCCTTTCACAACTACTCACTATCTTAACATGTTCTTGCAACACTTGACAAAATAACATTCCTATCTCATGTTTGTAGGCATGATCTATCTCCTTACATACATGTTAATAGTCAACAATATTTTCCTATTCATCCTTGCTCACTGTCATTTCTTCTTTGTGATCTTTTGCTTAAAGAACTTTACTTTTGGTTCTCTCTATGGAATACTCCTTTTGATGGCTTCATGAAAGTTATTGTAGCATTATCAACAAAAACCTTGCCCTTTTTTTGGAAAGACAACTAAAGACAAGGCCCCCTTTTCCATTCATGGACCTTTGGAATTGGGGAAGTATGCCAAGGAGTATCCAACTACCTTTTCGTTGTATTCAAGATGCTTATCCAAGGCCTTGGTCAAGAAAGGTTTTTGCAAGTTGTGAAATCCGACAAGAAACAACAATCATCCCAAAATGTGCATAAACTAGCACTAAATTTCTTACACCACCTTCACCAAGAATAGTGTGATGAAATGGTGTAACAACTCTAGTAACTAGATTGCCAATGTATTTTTAATGCTATGATTTTGTCTAATCCATAGAAGGAAAAAATGTGATTTATCATCAACTAGAGTAGAAAATACAAGCTTCAAAACCCTTCCTTGAATAGTCTAGGTATTCATTTTCCTCTCATTTTATAACATCCTTTCCATGCACTTGTGATGCAACTACCCCTTCTCACTACCCACTAGGTAGATATGGTAACTTTCCTCTCTTTGTGTAATATGAAAGTCATCCCTTGGTTTACACAGTAATGACTTGGAACCAAAACATCATTATTACCATGGATATTAGTAGGCTCAATTTTTTAGTGACCAACTTCTTCTAATGCATAGGACCAATAGTATCTGCATCAACTAAAACATAAAGAAAATATACTGACATATTTTCTTGAGAGATTTCCTAAAAATTCCAGCAAAACCACTACCTCCATGTTGTTATAACCTTTCCATGTGTATTTTAACCATCCTCTAGCTCTCACTCTTAGACTATCATATAGCACCCTTGCTTCATTGTCAAGATTTTTCCCAGTTTTCCTCACAGACTTTTCATATCATCTTTCTACTGTCTCATTCCTTTCAGTAATAAATCTGACCTAACAACTCCATGAAACTCTGTCCACTATTTTTTTATCCTCCATTATCATTACATTAATTTTTTACCAACAATATCTTCTTCAAATATATCTACAACAAAAGATTTCTTTTTCTGGTGCACTAGGAATTGAATTTTTGAAGATAGATGATAACTCTTTCCTTTGGTTTCTCTCCCTTAGTTGTACCATCCAATATTATCTTTGAGTTTGAGGGAGTCTCCATAACTATTCCATAAAAGATAGGTCACTATAATATGAATTTTGAATGGATTGAACTAGAGGTCTTTTTTGATAGCTTCCATGATAGGCTTCATATCCATGTCCTTGCATGGACTAGCAATAATAAATTTTAGGGATATACAAGATTTTTCACACATTTTTCCATTATTGTGAAAGCACTTAGGTACGTACATTTATCTTGCAATAATTTCTTCAATGTGCTTGAGATAAGAATAATGGTGAAGACAAACAAACCTGGCATTTTCTAGTTTACCACATGCATGCCTTTGCATTTGAGGAAGATAATTCTTTCTAGGGGTCATTCAATCATCTCCACACACTTCACACCTAAATGCACATGTCCATAAATGAAACTACCTTCTCCTTGAAACTTTGAGATGCTAAAAATTTCAATACATATGAAACCATATTGCAACTTCTCTTTGAAAGTTTTTGAACACATTTTCATTATTTGGCATGGCTCTTGAATACTATATTTATTGCCATCCCTTTTCCATGAATCCTCTGCAACATGACCTAGTTATTCTCCCTCATTCACAACATGGTCTTCAAAGAGGAAAAACCCTAACAAACTTTCCTTTAAACACTTTGACCTTTTCAAAAGACTTTCCCTCCCTTATGCATTTGTGAGTTTGAGTTTCTTGGATACTTTTTTGGAAATTTAAAGTTTTTGAAACCTATTAATAGATGCTTAAACTATTCAAAAAGGTAACCATGACTTATAGATCTCAATTGGGAGAAAATCATTTAATCAAATATTTTACCTTTGAAGAGAATTTAAAACCTATACAAGTCTAATAAACTATTTGATTTAACCTATTTAGACCATTTAGGGAAAATAAGTTAACAATACCAAACTAATAGAATTAGTACAATAAAAAAAAATGTGTGTTATCAAATTCAAACAAAAAACATGATAATTATCATTACAAATATTCATAATATAAAATTATTAGTTCATACTATCAGTTTTTATCTAAAATCATGCAATTTGGTTCTTCTACATTGACAAAACAAGAACAAGTGGTGGAATTGTTAAACAATGATTGATATTTTTTTAACACCATGGAAATCATATTTCTCTTTCAAATAAAGAATTATAAATTTCAAGGAAAAATAGAGCATGTTGGTATAAAATCATGGGATCCACATGCCCTTTTACTATTTTTTGGAATTCCGCCAAACACATTTGTGTTATAATGCACTCATGTCTATACCTTCTTTGAATATTCCAATAGGGAGAGAGGGAGAGAGGGAGAAGGATAGAGATGGATAGAAAGATGAAGAGAGAGAGAGAGAGAGAGAGAGAGAGAGAGAGAGAGAGAGAGAGAGAGAGAAGTATAAACATGGATATAGAGAGGTATAGATGAAGATGGATAAAAATATAGGGTGAGATAGAGTGAGAGAGATATAGTCTATGGTGAAAAAGAATAAGAGGGAGAGGGATGGAGGAAGGGAGAGAGGGGGGAGAGAAAAAAGAGGAAGGAGATAGAGGTAAAGCAAGGGAGAGAGATATATAGATAGGGAGAAAGAGAGAGAAAAGAGAGGGATAAAGGGTGAGATAGAGGGTGGGGGAGAGATAAGTCTACAAATAGACAAATAGAGATGGATAAAGGATGGAGAGATGGGGAAATATGGGAAGAGAGGGAGGGGGAAATAAATAGAGAGGAAGAGAGGGAGGGGGGATGGATATATAGGTCTAAATATAAATAAATAAATATAGAAGAGAGGGATAGAGAGGGAGAGAAGGAGAGAGGACAAAGGATATGGAGGATGAGAGGGAGGGAGAGGTAGAGAGAGGGTATGGATATATAGGTCTAAATAAAAATAAATAAATATGAAAGAGAGGGAGAGATAGAGAGAGGGAGATAGGTATAAAAGGATGGAAAGGATGGAGGGAGGGAGAGGTAGAGAGAGATGTATGGATATATAGGTCTAGAGATAAAAAAATAGAGATGGAGGGAGAGATAGAGAGAGGGAGAGATAAGGAGGGATATATATATATATATAGAGAGAGAGAGAGAGAGTGGGGGAGGGATGGAGTGAGGTAGGGAGAGAGAGAGAAAGGAGGGAGGGAGGGAGAGGTAGAGAGTGATATATATTGAGAGATAGAGAGGTATATATAGAGGGGTAGAGATATAAGGAGATAGAGGTAGACAAATATATGAAGAGAGAGCTTGAGAACACAATATATAGATAGAGAGATCGGGGGAGATATATAGAGAGATAGGAAGAGAGAAATTATTAGATAGAAATAAGTAGAGATAAAATATAGAGATGGAGGGAGAAAGATAATGAGATAGGGAAATATGGGAATAGGAAGAGATAGAGATGGAAGGAGGGAGAGATAAATACAAAGAGAGAGAGATGGATAAATAAGGAGATAACTATAAAGAGAAGAATATATAGAGGGAGAAATATATAAATAGAGATATAGAGAGGAAAATAGAGATATAGATATAGAGTTCTTTGAAGAGGAAGAGGGGAGACCTAGGGAAGAGAAATAGAGGGAGAGAGGAAGGATAGAATAATTTTTTACTTTTCACAAATGTGAGTGCATTATAATGTGAGCACACTATAATGCACTCATGTTTGTATCTACTTTATATATTATCAACCCTTAGGGTTGGATTTTCCTTGGGCATCCAACTCAAAGGGTTGGGCTTACATGTCTATGCCTACTCAAAGGGTTGGGCTTACATGTCTATGCCTAAAGGTGGTTTTTTTGTAAATTGTTAAAAAAATGAATAAATATTGAGTGTGCTCTCCATCAAGTTTACACATCTTCCAATGTTAAGTTAAAAAAATACCACAATAACCTTGATCTCTCTCTTAGCTTTCTAACCATTTTTTTTCTACATTTCAAATATGTTAAGGTTTTGGTCTTTAATTTATTTTGGTAATGTCTCTATTTTTTTTCAAAAACCTATGTATGGAAAATTTTGTTTTCTTTTTAACCCATTCATCAAAACTTGGAATAAAATAATTCTTTAGAAACTAGACTCTATTCTACATAATTTTTTTTTAAAAAAAAATTGCTTACTTTCTAGAAAATTAGGGGGGGATCATGCTCAAATTTTTGGTTTTTAGGATGTGTTCACTTTAAAAAATATTAAGAAATCATGTATTCATTAAGAAATTAGCAAAAACAATAACCATAAACTAAATGATGTTAGCTAATTTTTCACTAAAGATATTTTTGAAATACTAAAAAAGGTTAACATTTTAGGGGAAGCACACCAGACACTATGTTAATTTTTTTGAAAAAAATAGGGACACTTTGTGTGCTCCCTTTATTTGAACTCCTTAATCTCCACCATTTCCAAAACACATTAGCATGTTATAAAGTAAATTTAGAGAACTATGACTCTTGTTCTTGTTGTCTTCAAATTTTGAACATAACTATCTTCAATTTCTCATCCAAGATTAGTTTTTTTATTTCAAAAAAAAAGTGGCCACTTAAGACCCCCTTTTGGTTCCCCATTTCCATACACTTACCCATGTCACTATTTTGACTAACCCATTCATCATTCATTCACAAAATAACCTAAGAAATATAAGAATCATTTAAAGATCATTCACAGAAGAGCATCATCATTACATCATAATTCTAGGCATACTAAATTCTTTACTATTGACTCCAATATGTTGGCGTAAATAGGTGTTTTACCTATCTACGTCCTATTTACATGTTAATTCCACTCAGGTCCTAGGAGGGAATGTTCATATAGTTAGTATTAGCTGTCACTAGATCTTATCTTATATTTTGAAATTTAATGCTTGTGTCCTAAGTCATTTAATATTTGTTGAGGTATTTGTCTCATTGTACAAGATTAAGAAACATGTCATGATATTGTCTAATCATATGTCACAAAGTTCTCTCCTTTATAAGCAAGGAATCATATGTACATTGTCATATACAATCTAGAAATCTTATATCCATAATCATAGCATGATATTTCTATTATTTCTCTCTTGTGGAAGTTATTTTTTTCTTGTAGGTGATCCTAGGGTGTTGAGGAGTTCACCATAAACTCCTACATGGTATCAAAGCTTCAATGTTGCAGACTTCTTCCTAGATCTGAGGGAAAAATCTTGGCATGAAATTTTTGATGGGTGAGTTGGATTTTCAAGGACCTCATCATTGAATCTAGTGCATTAGAGAAAATCAAGTTTTCCTTTTATTTTGTCAATCTTCATCATAATTTTGTTGATCTACAAGGGTTTAAAGGAGGGTTTCAATTGCCAAACTTGGAGATAGCTAATTTTTTAAAGAATTTTGGACAGAAAAAAGACCTCAACATTGCGTCCAGAAGGACAGATAACCAAATAAATGACTATCAATTCATCAATTTTTGACATTTTGTATTGAGGGCATCAAAAAAAATTGTTTGGTCACCGTACGATGATCATACCATCATTGTAGGGTCTATAGGTTATCCAGGTGGAATTATCTCTATCTCCAAAGGCTTGTACCTTCATTGGTGTAATCTCTATGTAATTCTGGTGTGTTTGAGATATAAATGGTGGGTTAATTCATTAGTTGTCACCTAAAATTGTACTTTGGTCAGTGAATGGTATGCATGGTACGAAACCATTTATCACTGTAGGTTTAAAATATTCAATTTTGTTTTTAAAAAAATTATTTTCCTACCAATAGTTTTTACTTCCCAGCTATTATATCAGCTATCACATGATCATGTGGGCCTTGACACCTACAAGCTACGCTTAGCCAAAGGGGGGTTATGCCTCGGGCAATGCAACTTTGGCTCATCGCCCCCCAAACACCAGGCTTCCTTTTGCTTGCCACTCCACTAGTAGTGGTTGTAGTGGGTACTATTTTTTAAATCAACAACAATGCGACCAGTCATATGGAGGACCATGGATGGAGATTTTTTACCCCTCATGCCCTTAAATTTTTTCACCGAAGGCCCTAATAGGGATTTTTTTTCAAAATGTCATAACTTACAATCCTGAAGGCCATTTTTTGAAAATGAGATATCATTGAAAAGCTAGTTTTGCTAGTTTTGTAGTGTCATGAGTTATTTTCCAAATTTTTTTTGGATAATTTATTATTTTTTGAAGTTAGATGTTCATTCTTTTCTTTTGAGCTCATAATATTTTTCCACAATATTTGATTTTCATGATTCTTGTGGCATTGGAAAGATATTGAGGAGCTCTATCATGTCATTCATGCAATTTTTCCTATTTTTGTCCCAAATATATTGTTATTTCAATTCTTTCCTGATGGGTGTCTTGGAGATTACTCAGATATTTTGATAGTTGGGAGGGTGCAGTTTTGATCTTTGCACTTCATTTCAATTTTAGAACAATGTTCTATATCATAATTCAGATTTTAGGGTTTCCTTTTATTGATAGTTTTCTATTGTTCCTTGGCATTGGGTCTATTGTTTTTTATCATGATTTTAGATTTACATCCTTGAGTGGCTCTAATATGGTTTCTAGCATCAGAATTATCTTTCCTTTTCTTTCCTTGATTAAGGTTCTAGAGTTACTCCACTAGTGTGCTTCTAGTGTTTCCTTGTAGTAGGTTATCTCATTGAGGGGGCTAAATGGTATCTTTTCTTCTCTCTTATGGGGGGTCCTTTTCCTCAAATGGGATTTTGTCCTCTCATTTTTTATGTGGAGCATTATTGTATCTTTTCTCTCTTTTGAGGAGTTTTTTCCCACTAGGGTTTTACTTTTTCTTTGTTTGTGAGAGATTGCATTTGCATTTGTACATGGGTACCTAACATGGCCTCATAGTTAGAACCCATCTTTGTCATTTTTAGAATAGTACTCTCTCAATTATACTTAATGGCCTAGTGTTGGTGTAAATAAGCGTTTTACCTATCTAGGTCGTATTTACATGTTATGTCCACTTAGGTCCTAGGAGGGAATCTTTCTAGTTAGTGCTAGTTGTCTCTAAATATTATCTTATCTTTTGGCATTTAGTGCTTGCGTCCTAATCCATTTAATATTTTTGAGGTAGTTGTCTCCTTGTACAAGATTAAGACACATGTCATGATCTTGTCTAATCTTATCTCACACCTTTCCTTTATAAGCAAGGCATCATATGTATATTATCATATTGAATCTGATAATCTTGCATCCACAATCATAGCAGGGTATTTTTTCCATTTCTCTCTTATGAAAGTTATTATTGTCTTGCAAGTGATGTTGAAAATTGAGGTGTTTATGTAGCTTAATACTTTGTAAAACTTTATGATTGTTGATCTAAATATGTATTCTTTGTTATAGATTCTTTTTGGGTGATTATCTAATTAATTCATTTTATCATTTGTAGAATGAAGACAAAAGGTTGTAGAAGAATTATATAGGATATTAGAAAATACACAACATATACCGTGGAAAAAAAATCAATGTATTATTTAATCTCTGAAGTAGATTTCAATAATTCTAATC